>CAWUFW010017886.1:222500-244699 GCA_963921515.1 Calotriton arnoldi
TCATGAGTGATGTAATATGTGACGTCATCAGCAGTGCATTGCGGGGCGCGAGTTATAGTTAGCTGAACTAACTATAACGGGGGAATTTCACGGGTTTTGTACGAGTGCAATGTCCAAGTAACTATAACTGTCCCTAAAACCTATGGTTTTTTCAGTGAATTTCAAAGGTTTTTTAAATGCTAATTTGTAACTATAACGTGTCTGAAACCTATGGTTTTTTCAGTGAATTTCAAAGGTTTTTTAAATGCTAATTTGTAACTATAACGTGTCTGAAACCTATGGTTTTTTCAGTGAATTTCAAAGGTTTTTTAAATGCTAATTTCTAACTATAACGTGCCTGAATCCTACGTTTTTTTTAGTGAATTTCAAAGGTTTTGTAAATGACAATTTTTAAATGTATTAATTGTTATATTAATTTTTTTCATACTGATTTAGTACATTTTTAGAAACAATTTTTTTTACATATTTTATTTTTTAAATTACATTGTAATTACATTATACATTACATTACAAAAATACTTTCTCTTAATGAATTACTTTAGTTTAAATACTTTGCAGATAGGCAATAGACTTTTAAGTACAGTAGTTACAGTTGTTGCAATGGGCAACACATTTTCAAACACAATGCAACATTCAGCTCAATGTGAATTTCTAGTTAAATGCAATTAGTTACTTTATGGATTACTTTTTCTAACCACAGGACTGGATCCTAGATTCAGTCCTGGTACATCTCCTGTAAACAGTTGAGTAAAAGCGTTTTGGTTACAGTCGTGATTTTTAAGGAATATTATTGTATTTTAAAAGTTGACACTTGGAAACTTTTTCTCATAGAATCACCAATGTTATCCTATGGAAGGAAATCCACTTAGCAGGTAAAAACTGTTATCGTTACTTTTTCTTACTCAGTGTTGGATCCTGGATCCAGCACTGGTGCATCTCCTGTAAACAGTTGAATGAATGCGTTTAAGTCATACAGGCGATTTTTAAGGAATATTTGTAGTTTGTGAAAATCGACACTTTGAAAGTTTTCTGCTGAAAACCAGACAATGGATTCCTATGGAAGAAAATATAAGTTACTGGTAAGTACGGTTAAAATTACTTTTCAGGACCAGTACTGGGCTGAAAGATGCAGCACTGAGGTCTCTCCTGATAACAGGTGAGTAAATCAGAATTCGGATTTCGGCTGATTTTAGAGGAATATTTGTATGTTTCAAAATCAACACTTAGAAGAATTTCCAAGTGAAACCAGTCAATGTTAGCCTATGAAGAAAATTCAAGTTACCGGTAAGTACGGTTAAAATTACTTTTCAGGATCAGTACTGGGCTGAAAGATGCAGCACTGAGGTCTCTCCTGATAACAGGTGAGTAAATCGGAATTCGTATTTCGGCTGATTTTAGAGGAATATTTTAAAGTTCCAAAACTCCACACTTAGAAGAATTTCCAAGTGAAACCAGTCAATGTTAGCCTATGAAGGAAATTCAAGTTACTGGTAAGTACGGTTAAAATTACTTTTCAGGATCAGTACTGGGCTGAAAGATGCAGCACTGAGGTCTCTCCTGATAACAGGTGAGTAAATCGGAATTCCTATTTCGGCTGATTTTAGAGGAATATTTGCACAATGGTGAAGGGAGGGGTGGGGCCTGAGGTGACATCTTTGCAAACGCGCCCGTGGCGCGTTTTAAGTTGGGGGATTAAGTCCCCTTGAATCCTGAGGGTCCCTAGGGGCCAACTAGACCACCAGGAACCTCCAATATGCGCTAGGGGCTGCGTTGCAGAGACGTGTAGAGAGGCCACACCCCTTTTACACCTCTCTGCAACGCAGCTCTGTGGCGCATTCTGGATGTACCTGTTGGGCTAGTTGGCCCCCAGGGACCCTCAGGATTGAAGGGGATTTAATTCCCCATCTTAAAACGCGCCACGGGGCCTGTTTGCACACATGTCACCTGAAGCCCCGCCCCTCCCTTCACCACTGTGCAAACGCGCCCGTGGCGCGTTTTAAGTTGGGGGATTAAGTCCCCTTGAATCCTGAGGGTCCCCGGAGTCCAACTAGCCCACCATATACCTCCAAAAGCGCCACAGAGCTGCGTTGCAGAGAGGTGTAAAAGGGGCGTGGCCTCTGTACACCTCTCTGCAAGGCAGCCCCTGGCGCATACTGGAGGTACCTGGTGGGCTAGTTGGCCCTCAGGGACCCCCAGTATTCAAGGGGAATTGTTCTCTCTGCAAACGCGCCAGGGGCGCGTTTGCAGAGTGGTGAAGGAAGGGGCGGGGCCTGCGGGCCCGATCGTTTTTTTTTGTTTTTTTCTCTCTGAAGGGGGCTGTGTGGCCCCCTTCCTTTTTCTTTTTGGGCCCTGGGGACCCCATCCCCCAGGGCCTTACACCTTTTTAAATTACCTTTAAAAAACGGGAAGGGGGCCGCGTGGCCCCCTTCCCTGGGCCTGTATTGGCCCCGGGACCCCATCCCCCGGGGCATGGCCTCTATATTTATTTTTTTGAGGGGGCAGCGTGGCCCCCTCCTCTGGGCATTTTAAGGCCCCGGGGACCCCATCTCCCGGGGCCGGCCTTTCCATTTTTTTTTTTTTAATTTTTCTCTTTTTTGGGGAGGGGGCCGCGTGGCCCCCTCCCGGGCCACTACTTGCCCCGGGGACCCCATCCCCCGGGGCTGGCCCTCTCCGTTGGGGACTGTGGGGGTCCCCAATCCCCCACAGTCCCGCCGGCTCCCCATGTCCCTTGGGAGCCGGCATTGCTATTCCACATGGGGAGCAGCTGACATGCTGCTCCCCATGTGGAAAAGCAATTGCTTTGGATATTGGAAGAGAGAGCAGGTTTCCTGCTCTCTCTTCCAATATCCAAAGCAGTTTGCTATGGCAGGACGGGAGCCGCGAGGCTCCCGTCCTGCCATAGCAAACTACAGTGTCCCGGGGGTAGGCACCCCGGGACACTGCAGGAGCCGGCCCTGGGGGTGGTGGTCCCCAGGGCCATCAAGGTCTCCAGGAGGGGGCCGCGCGGCCCCCTCCACATTCAGTTCACAGCCCCGGGAGGTGGTGGTCCCCGGGCTCTGGGGTCCGTAACGGACCCCCATATTTAAATGTTTAGTGCCCCGGGAGGTGGCGGTCCTCGGGCGTGTGGGGGCTGGAGCCCCCCACACAGGTTTAATAATGTATCTAAAAAGTCCCGGGAGGTGGTGGTCTCGGGGCTGCGGGAGGGCTCAGAGCCCTCCCGCACCATTTTTAAAAACGCCCCGGGGGTGGCGGTCCTCGGGCTTGGGGGCCCTTGAGGCCCCCACACATTAAATTATCCTCCACCATGCCCCCGGGACTTGGGCCACCCGGGGCCAATTAACATCGAGCGCGGAGACCGCGCTTCGATTTTGCTCGGCAGGATTCGCGCACCCTGAGCGCATCCTGCCGATTTTTAAAAAAAATTATTTTATTTTTGCCCAGGGGGTCCTTGTGGGACCCCTGAGCAAACCTAGGGGTCAGGGTGTTTCTACCCTGCCCCCTTTGTGCGCTTTGCGCACTTAGTTTCTGTCCCTCGGTTCTACCGAGGATAAAATGGCTGCCAACATTTCCTGAATCGGAATGTTGACAGCCAGCTGACAGCCAATTAACATGCAGCTCGTGGATCGGGAGGGTACGCGGACCCTACTCGTCCCTAGATATCACTAACTTTTACTTTTCATTTTCTCAGCAACTACTGAACGGATTTACACCATTTAACAAAAAGGGTTCTTTCTGAACCAAGAACTACCTCTTTGCCAAATTTGGTGTAATTCCGCTCAGCAGTTCGGGCTGTAGCCGTGTCTAAAGTTTCCTATGGGAAAATGCATGGGGAAAACGCGCTTTGGGACCCCCTTTTTCTCGGCCCCGCTTGACGTATCACCCCGAGACTTTCAGGGTAGGAGCGGACCGGAGCGCCCCACGAAGTTTGAAAATTTCGCAAGATACGTCAACCGGCAAGAGAGTTATTTCAAATAGAATGTCGCGGATTTCCTATGGATAATAGGTTGTAACTATAACTATCTACTGGCGACCGCCAGTAGATAATATATATACAAATATATATATATATTCACTGAAAAACCATAGGTTTCAGGCACGTTATAGTTAGAAATTTGCATTTAAAAAACCTTAGAAATTCACTGAAAAACCATAAGGTTTTAGGGACAGTTATAGTTAGTTGGACATTGCACTCGTACAAAACCCGTGAAATTCCCCCGTTATAGTTAGTTCAGGTAACTATAACTCGCGCCCCGCAATGCACTGCTGATGACGTCACATATTACATCACTCATGACATGGTCAGTGACATCACTGATGACATCTCAAATGACATCACTGATGACATCACTGATGACATCATCCAGTGACTGTGTGTTTGTGTAAAGTTTAAATATGTTTAATATATATAGGGAAAGGCGTATTGAAGAATGAGTGGGTGTATAAGTGTCTGAATGGATGATTTAGTAGGTGCGTGATTGAGTCTATAAGTGAGTGATTAAACGTATCTTACTGGATGCATGGGTGAATGACTAAACTGTGTGAATGTCTGTATCCGTCTGTCTGTTGTTGTGTAAGCAGCTGCATGGGTTTCTGACTAGCTAAATGAGTGTCTATATGGGTTATGGATTGGTTCTCTGAGTATCTGTATGGGTGCCTCAGTGTTTGTGTGGGTGGGGTGAGTGTGACCCTGTGCATAGATGTGTGAGTGGGTGATTCACTGGGTGCATGGTTTCAAGAGTGCGTCTGTGATGGACTGTATGGGTGGGTGAGTGTGTGTATGGGTGTGTTAGTGATTGAATGTATATCTCAGTGGTACATGTGTGAGTAACTACATATGTGAAAGGCAGTATATATGTGTGTTGGAGTATATAAATGGCTATAAGTGAGAGTGTGTGATTGTGAGAGTGGCTATATGGATGAGTGTGTGCTTGCATCAGTGATTGCATAGGAGCGTAAGAATGTGCTAGTATTTTTATGAGTAAGTGAGCTGGTGTGTATAACTGTATAGGTGAGTAAATTGGAGTGTGATTAATTATTTGCATGACTGACTAGGTGTGTGAGTACCTCTATGGATGAGTTGCGTTGTGTGAGTGTTTATATAGGTGTATGAGTGCATATGATAGTCCTGTACTGAGTGACTGTAAGTATGAGTGACTGTACGGGTGAGTGAGTAGATGTGTGTGTGTAGACCTAAGAATCAGTGAGTGGGTATGTACTTATTGGTATTGGAGTGTGTATGGTTTTGAGAATGGCAGTCTGTAATTTAGAGTGGGTGTTTCAAAACTTATATTAGGGTGTGAGAAGATGCATTAAATTCTCACATGGATGATGTCATCAGTGATGTCATTTGAGATGTCATCAGTGATGTCATCAGTGATGTCACTGACCATGTCATGAGTGATGTAATATGTGACGTCATCAGCAGTGCATTGCGGGGCGCGAGTTATAGTTACCTGAACTAACTATAACGGGGGAATTTCACGGGTTTTGTACGAGTGCAATGTCCAACTAACTATAACTGTCCCTAAAACCTTATGGTTTTTTCAGTGAATTTCTAAGGTTTTTTAAATGCAAATTTCTAACTATAACGTGCCTGAAACCTATGGTTTTTTCAGTGAATTTCAAAGGTTTTTTAAATGCTAATTTCTAACTATAACGTGTCTGAAACCTATGGTTTTTTCAGTGAATTTCAAATGTTTTTTAAATGCTAATTCCTAACTATAACATGTCTGAAACCTACGGTTTTTTCAGTGAATTTCAAAGGTTTTGTAAATGACAATTTTTAAATGTATTAATTGTTATATTTATTTTTTTCATACTGATTTACTACATTTTTAGAAACAATTTTTTTTACATATTTTATTTTTTAAATTACATTGTAATTACATTATACATTACAAAAAATACTTTCTCAGAATGAATTACTTTAGTTTAAATACTTTGCACATAGGCAATAGACTTTTAAGTACAGTAGTTACAGTTGTTGCAATGGGCAACACATTTTCAAACACAATGCAACATTCAGCTCAATGTGAATTTCTAGTTAAATGCAATTAGTTACTTTATGGATTACTTTTCTAACCACAGGACTGGATCCTAGATTCAGTCCTGGGACATCTCCTGTAAACAGTTGAGTAAAAGCGTTTTGGTTACATTAGTGATTTTTAAGGAATATTATTGTATTTTAAAAGTTGACACTTTGAAACTTTTTCTCATAGAATCACCAATGTTATCCTATGGAAGGAAATTCACTTAGCAGGTAAAAACTGTTATCGTTACTTTTTCTTACTCAGTGTTGGATCCTGGATCCAGCACTGGTGCATCTCCTGTAAACAGTTGAAAGAATGCGTTTAAGTCATACAGGCGATTTTTAAGGAATATTTGTAGTTTGTGAAAATCGACACTTATGAAACTTTTCTGCTGAAAACCAGACAATGGATTCCTATGGAAGAAAATATAAGTTACTGGTAAGTACGGTTAAAATTACTTTTCAGGGTCAGTGCTGGGCTAAAAGATGCAGCACTGAGGTCTCTCCTGATAACAGGTGAGTAAATCGGAATTCGTATTTCGGCTGATTTTAGAGGAATATTTTAAAGTTCCAAAACTCCACACTTAGAAGAATTTCCAAGTGAAACCAGTCAATGTTAGCCTATGGAAGAAAATTCAAGTTACTGGTAAGTACGGTTAAAATTACTTTTCAGGACCAGTACTGGGCTGAAAGATACAGCACTGAGGTCTCTCCTGATAACAGGTGAGTAAATCAGAATTCGTATTTCGGCTGATTTTAGAGGAATATTTGTATGTTTCAAAAATCAACACTTAGAAACTTTTTCAGCAAAAAGCAGGCAATGATATCCTATGGAAGGAAATTCAAGTTACTGGTAAGTACGGTTAAAATTACTTTTGAGGATCAGTACTGGGCTGAAAGATGCAGCACTGAGGTCTCTCCTGATAACAGGTGAGTAAATCGGAATTCGTATTTCGGCTGATTTTAGAGGAATATTTTAAAGTTCCAAAACTCCACACAGAAGAATTTCCAAGTGAAACCAGTCAATGTTAGCCTATGGAAGGAAATTCAAGTTACTGGTAAGTACGGTTAAAATTACTTTTCAGGACCAGTACTGGGCTGAAAGATACAGCACTGAGGTCTCTCCTGATAACAGGTGAGTAAATCGGAATTTGTATTTCGGCTGATTTTAGAGGAATATTTGTATGTTTCAAAAATCAACACTTAGAAACTTTTTCAGCAAAAAGCAGGCAATGATATCCTATGGAAGGAAATTCAAGTTACTGGTAAGTACGGTTAAAATTACTTTTGAGGATCAGTACTGGGCTGAAAGATGCAGCACTGAGGTCTCTCCTGATAACAGGTGAGTAAATCGGAATTCGTATTTCGGCTGATTTTAGAGGAATATTTTAAAGTTCCAAAACTCCACACACAGAAGAATTTCCAAGTGAAACCAGTCAATGTTAGCCTATGGAAGGAAATTCAAGTTACTGGTAAGTACGGTTAAAATTACTTTCAGGACCAGTACTGGGCTGAAAGATACAGCACTGAGGTCTCTCCTGATAACAGGTGAGTAAATCGGAATTCGTATTTCGGCTGATTTTAGAGGAATATTTGTATGTTTCAAAACTCCACACTTAGAAGAATTTCCAAGTGAAACCAGTCAATGTTAGCCTATGGAAGGAAATTCAAGTTACTGGTAAGTACGGTTAAAATTACTTTTCAGGACCAGTACTGGGCTGAAAGATACAGCACTGAGGTCTCTCCTGATAACAGGTGAGTAAATCGGAATTCGTATTTCGGCTGATTTTAGAGGAATATTTGTATGTTTCAAAAATCAACACTTAGAAACTTTTTCAGCAAAAGCAGGCAATGATATCCTATGGAAGGAAATTCAAGTTACTGGTAAGTACGGTTAAAATTACTTTTGAGGATCAGTACTGGGCTGAAAGATGCAGCACTGAGGTCTCTCCTGATAACAGGTGAGTAAATCGGAATTCGTATTTCGGCTGATTTTAGAGGAATATTTTAAAGTTCCAAAACTCCACACACAGAAGAATTTCCAAGTGAAACCAGTCAATGTTAGCCTATGGAAGGAAATTCAAGTTACTGGTAAGTACGGTTAAAATTACTTTTCAGGACCAGTACTGGGCTGAAAGATACAGCACTGAGGTCTCTCCTGATAACAGGTGAGTAAATCGGAATTCGTATTTCGGCTGATTTTAGAGGAATATTTGTATGTTTCAAAAATCAACACTTAGAAACTTTTTCAGCAAAAAGCAGGCAATGATATCCTATGGAAGGAAATTCAAGTTACTGGTAAGTACGGTTAAAATTACTTTTGAGGATCAGTACTGGGCTGAAAGATGCAGCACTGAGGTCTCTCCTGATAACAGGTGAGTAAATCGGAATTCGTATTTCGGCTGATTTTAGAGGAATATTTGTATGTTTCAAAAATCAACACTTAGAAACTTTTTCAGCAAAAAGCAGGCAATGATATCCTATGGAAGGAAATTCAAGTTACTGGTAAGTACGGTTAAAATTACTTTTGAGGATCAGTACTGGGCTGAAAGATGCAGCACTGAGGTCTCTCCTGATAACAGGTGAGTAAATCGGAATTCGTATTTCGGCTGATTTTAGAGGAATATTTTAAAGTTCCAAAACTCCACACACAGAAGAATTTCCAAGTGAAACCAGTCAATGTTAGCCTATGGAAGGAAATTCAAGTTACTGGTAAGTACGGTTAAAATTACTTTTCAGGATTAGTACTGGGCTGAAAGATGCAGCACTGAGGTCTCTCCTGATAACAGGTGAGTAAATCAGAATTCGTAGTTCGGCAGATTTTAGAGGAATATTTGCACAATGGTGATGGGAGGGGGCGGGGCCTGAGGTGACATCTGTGCAAACGCACCCCGCGGCGCGTTTTAAGTTGGGGGATTAAGTCCCCTTGAATCATGAGGGTCCCTTGGGGCCAACTAGCCCACCAGGAACCTCCAGTATGCGCCAGGGGCTGCGTTGCAGAGACGTGTAGAGAGGCCACACCCCTTTTACACCTCTCTGCAACGCAGCTCTGTGGCGCTTCTGGATGTACCTGTTGGGCTAGTTGGCCCCCAGGGACCCTCAGGATTGAAGGGGATTTAATTCCCCATCTTAAAACGCGCCACAGGGCCTGTTTGCACACATGTCACCTCAGGCCCCGCCCTCCCTTCACCACTGTGCAAACGCGCCCCGTGGCGCATTTTAAGTCGGGGGATTAACTCCCTTGAATCCTGAGGGTCCCTGGGGTGCAACTAGCCCACCAGCTACCTCCATTAAGCGCCACAGAGCTGCGTTGCAGAGAGGTGTAAAAAGGGGCGTGGCCTCTGTACACCTCTCTGCAAGGCAGCCCCTGGCGCATACTGGAGGTTCCTGGTGGGCTAGTTGGCCCCTAGGGACCTCCAGTATTCAAGGGGAATTACTTCCCTTCTTAAAACGCGCCAGGGGCGCGTTTGCAGAGTACTGCAGGGAGGGGGCGGGCCTCCGGCACGATGCCGTTTTTTTTTTTCTTATGGGAGGGGGCTGCGTGGCCCCCTTCCCTCAGCCACTTTTGGCCCCGGGGACCCCATCCCCCGGGGCCTGAGCATTTTTTTTTGTTTTTTAAAAAAGCAAAAAAAAACGGGAAGGGCCCCCCTGAGCAGACCAAGGGGGTCAGGGTGTTTCTACCCTGCCCCCTTTGTGCGTTTTGCGCACTTTTTTTACTGCTTTCTTGTTCCTCGGTTCTACCGAGGAACAAGATGGCTGCCAACACTTCCTGGTTTGGAGTGTTGACAGCCAATTAGCAGACAGCTCGTGATCGGGAGGGTGCGCGAATCCGACGCGGCCATAGATATATATGTACTTTTACTTTTGATTTTCTCAGCAACTACTGAACGGATTTACACCATTTAACAAAAGGGTTCTTTCTGAACCAAGAACTACCTCTTTGCCAAATTTGGTGTAATTCCGTTCAGCAGTTCGGGCTGTAGCCGTGTCTAAAGTTTCCTATGGGAAATTGATTTTTTGACTCTTATTTTTTTAATTTCTCCGCAACTACTGAATGGATTTACACCATTTAACAAAAGGGTTCTTTCTGAACCAAGAACTACCTCTTTGCCAAATTTGGTGTAATTCCGTTCAGCAGTTCGGGCTGTAGCCGTGTCTAAAGTTTCCTATGGGAAAATGAATGGGGAAAACACGCTTTGGGACCCCCTTTTTCTCGGCCCCCGCTGACGAATCACCCTGAGACTTTCAGGGTAGGAACGGACCGGAGCGGGCCATAAAGTTTGAAAATTTCGCGAAGATTCGTCAACCGACGCAAGAGTTATTTCAAATAGAATGTCGCGGATTTCCTATGGAAAATAGGTCCTAACTATAACTATCTACTGGCGACCGCCAGTAGATAATATATACAAATATATATATATATATAATATTCTAAAACTTTTAGAAACACTCACTCACTGGATGATGTCATCAGTGATGTCATTTGAGATGTCATCAGTGATGTCACTGACCATGTCATGAGTGATGTAATATGTGACGTCATCAGCAGTTCATTGCGGGGGTGCGAGTAATAGTTAGTGGCTGAATTTCTCTGGTTTTGTACAAGTTAAATGTCAGCCTAACTATAACTTCCCTGAAACCTGTGGTTTTTTCAGTGAATATATATATACATATATATATATATTATCTACTGGCGGTCGCCAGTAGATAGTTATAGTTACAACCTATTATCCATAGGAAATCCGCGACATTCTATTTGAAATAACTCTCTTGCCGGTTGACGTATCTTCGCAAAATTTTCAAACTTTGTGGCCCGCTCCGGTCCGCTCCTACTCTGAAAGTCTCGGGGGATTCGCTAAGCGGGGGCCGAGAAAAAAGGGGGTCCCAAAACGCGTTTTCCCCATGCAATTTTCCATAGGAAACTTTAGACATGGCTACAGCCTGAACTGCTGAACGGAATTACACCAAATTTGGCAAAGAGGTAGTTCTTGGTTCAGAAAGAACCCTTTTGTTAAATGGTGTAAATCCGTTCAGTAGTTGCTGAGAAAATCAAAAGTAAAAAGATAGTGATATCTATGGCCGCGTCGGATTCGCGCACCCTCCCGATCACGAGCTGCATGCTAATTGGCTGTCAACACTCCAAATCAGGAAGTGTTGGCAGTTATTTTGTCCCTCGGTAGAACCGAGGGACAGAAACAAGTGTGCAAAGCGCACAAAGGGGGCAGGGTAGAAACACCCTGACCCCCTAGGTCTGCTCAGGGGGTCCCACAAGGACCCCCTGTATGCAAAAAATTTTTTTTTTTTTTTTTTTAAATCGGCAGGATGCGCTCAGGGTGCGCGAATCCTGCTGGAAAAATCGAAGCGCGGTCTCCCGCGCTCGATAGCTACTGGCCCCCGGGTGGGCCAAGTCCCGGGGGCATGCTGGGGGGTTAATTTTATGTGTGGGGGCCTCTAAGGGCCTCCCAAGCCCCGGGGACCACCACCCCCCGGGGCTTTATGTAGAATGGTGCGGGAGGGCTCTGAGCCCTCCCGCAGCCCCGGGGACCGCCACCTCCCCGGGCTTCTTTTTTTATTTATGAAAACCTGTGTGGGGGCTCCAGCCCCCACACGCCCGGGGACCACCACCTCCCCGGGGCACTAAGAAAATTACAATGGGGGTCCGTTTGGACCTCCAAGCCCCGGGGACCACCACCTCCCCGGGGCTTTCAAAATGTAAGGAGGGGGCCGCGCGGCCCCCTCCTGGAGCCTGTGGTGGCTCCTGGGGACCGCCACCCCCAGGGCCGGCTCCTGCAGTGTCCCGGGGTGCCTACCCCCGGGACACTGCTGTTTGCAATGACAGGACAGGAGCCTCGCGGCTCCCGTCCTGTCATTGCAAACTGCTTTGGATATTGGAAGAGAGAGCAGGAAACCTGCTCTCTCTTCCAATATCCAAGCTGATTGCTTTCCACATGGGGAGCAGCATGTTAGCTGCTCCCCATGTGTGAGGCAATGCCGGCTCCCGTAGGACACGGGGAGCCGGCGGGACTGTGGGGGATTGGGGACCCCCCACAGTCTCCAACGTGAGGCCAGGCCCCGGGGATGGGGTCCCCGGGGCCATAGGGCCCGGGAGTGGGGCCACGCAGCCCCCTCCCCAAAGTTAAAAAATGAAAAAAAAAAAGGAAAGGCCGGCCCCGGGGGATGGGGTCCCCGGGCCTTAATGAGCCTGAGGAGGGGGCCACGCAGCCCCCTCCATTGAAAAAAAAAATCGAGGCCATGCCCCGGGGATGGGGTCCCCGGGCAAATACAGGCCCAGGGAAAGGGGGCCACGCGGCCCCTTTCCTGTTTTTTTTTTAATTTGTAATTTAAAAAGGGGTAAGGCCCTGGGGGATGGGGTCCACAGGGCCCAAAAACAGAAAAAAGGAAGGGGGCTACACAGCCTCCCTTCAGGGGACAAAAAAAAACGATCGGCCCGCAGGCCCCGCCCCTTCCTTCACCACTCTGCAAACGCGCCCTGGCGCGCTTGCAGAGGGGAACGAATCCCCTTGAATACTGGGGTCCCTAGGCCAACTAGCCCACCAGGAACCTTCCAGTATGCGCCAGGGGCTGCCTTGCAGAGAGGTGTACAGAGGCCACGCCCCTTTACACCTCTCTGCAACGCAGCTCTGTGGCGCTTTGGAGGTATATGGTGGGCTAGTTGCACCCCAGGGACCCTCAGGATTCAAGGGAGTTAATCCCCGACTTAAAACGCGCCACGGGACGCGTTTGCACAGTGGTGAAGGGAGGGGGCGGGGCTTCAGGTGACATGTGTGCAAACAGGCCCCGTGGCGCGTTTTAAGATGGGGAATTAAATCCCTTCAATCCTGAGGGACCCTGGGGCCAACTAGCCCAACAGGTACGTCCAGAAAGCGCCACAGAGCTGCGTTGCAGAGAGGTGTAAAAAGGGGTGTGGCCTCTGTACATGTCTCTGCAACGCAGCCCCTGGCGCATACTGGAGGTTCCTGGTGGGCTAGTTGGCCCGTAGGGACCCTCATGATTCAAGGGGACTTAATCCCCCTACTTAAAACGCGCCACGGGGCGCGTTTGCACAGATGTCACCTCAGGCCCCGCCCTCCCTTCACCATTGTGCAAATATTCCTCTAAAATCAGCCGAAATACGAATTCTGATTTACTCACCTGTTATCAGGAGAGACCTCAGTGCTGCATCTTTCAGCCCAGTACTAATCCTGAAAAGTAATTTTAACCGTACTTACCAGTAACTTGAATTTCCTTCCATAGGCTAACATTGACTGGTTTCACTTGGAAATTCTTCTAAGTGTGGAGTTTTGGAACTTTAAAATATTCCTCTAAAATCAGCCGAAATACGAATTCTGATTTACTCACCTGTTATCAGGAGAGACCTCAGTGCTGTATCTTTCAGCCCAGTACTGGTCCTGAAAAGTAATTTTAACCGTACTTACCAGTAACTTGAATTTCCTTCCATAGGCTAACATTGACTGGTTTCACTTGGAAATTCTTCTAAGTGTGGAGTTTTGGAACTTTAAAATATTCCTCTAAAATCAGCCGAAATACGAATTCCGATTTACTCACCTGTTATCAGGAGAGACCTCAGTGCTGCATCTTTCAGCCCAGTACTGATCCTCAAAAGTAATTTTAACCGTACTTACCAGTAACTTGAATTTCCTTCCATAGGATATAATTGCCTGCTTTTTGCTGAAAAAGTTTCTAAGTGTTGATTTTTGAAACATACAAATATTCCTCTAAAATCAGCCGAAATACGAATTCCGATTTACTCACCTGTTATAAGGAGAGACCTCAGTGCTGTATCTTTCAGCCCAGTACTGGTCCTGAAAAGTAATTTTAACCGTACTTACCAGTAACTTGAATTTCCTTCCATAGGCTAACATTGACTGGTTTCACTTGGAAATTCTTCTAATTGTGGAGTTTTGGAACTTTAAAATATTCCTCTAAAATCAGCCGAAATACGAATTCCGATTTACTCACCTGTTATCAGGAGAGACCTCAGTGCTGCATCTTTCAGCCCAGTACTGATCCTCAAAAGTAATTTTAACCGTACTTACCAGTAACTTGAATTTCCTTCCATAGGATATCATTGCCTGCTTTTTGCTGAAAAAGTTTCTAAGTGTTGATTTTTGAAACATACAAATATTCCTCTAAAATCAGCCGAAATACGAATTCCGATTTACTCACCTGTTATCAGGAGAGAACCCAGTGCTGCATCTTTTAGCCCAGCACTGACCCTGAAAAGTAATTTTAACCGTACTTACCAGTAACTTATCTTTTCTTCCATAGGAATCCATTGTCTGGTTTTCAGCAGAAAAGTTTCAAAGTGTCGATTTTCACAAACTACAAATATTCCTTAAAAATCGCCTGTATGACTTAAACGCATTTTTTCAACTGTTTACAGGAGATGCACCAGTGCTGGATCCAGGATCCAACACTGAGTAAGAAAAAGTAACGATAACAGTTTTTACCTGCTAAGTGAATTTCCTTCCATAGGATAACATTGGTGATTCTATGAGGAAAAGTTTCTAAGTGTCAACTTTTAAAATACAATAATATTCCTTAAAAATCACGACTGTAACCAAAACGCTTTTACTCAACTGTTTACAGGAGATGTCCCAGGACTGAATCTAGGATCCAGTCCTGTGGTTAGAAAAGTAATCCATAAAGTAACTAATTGCATTTAACTAGAAATTCACATTGAGCTGAATGTTGCATTGTGTTTGAAAATGTGTTGCCCATTGCAACAACTGTAACTACTGTACTTAAAAGTCTATTGCCTATGTGCTAAGTATTTAAACTAAAGTAATTCATTCTGAGAAAGTATTTTTTGTAATGTAATGTATAATGTAATTACAATGTAATTTAAAAATAAAATATGTAAAAGAAATTGTTTCTAAAAATGTAGTAAATCAGTATGAAAAAAATAATATAAAAATTAATACATTTAAAAACCTTTGAAATTCACTGAAAAAACGTAGGTTTCAGGCACGTTATAGTTACAAATTAGCATTTAAAAACCTTTGAAATTCACTGAAAAACCATAGGTTTCAGACACGTTATAGTTAGAAATTAGCATTTAAAAACCTTTGAAATTCACTGAAAAAACCATAGGTTTTAGGGACAGTTATAGTTACAAATTAGCATTTAAAAAACCTTTGAAATTCACTGAAAAAACCATAGGTTTCAGATATGTTATAGTTACAAATTAGCATTTAAAAAACCTTTGAAATTCACTGAAAAAACCATAGGTTTTAGGGACAGTTATAGTTAGTTGGACATTTCACTCGTACAAAACCCGTGAAATTCCCCCGTTATAGTTAGTTCAGCTAACTATAACTCGCGCCCCCGCAATGCACTGCTGATGACGTCACATATTACATCACTCATGACATGGTCAGTGACATCACTGATGACATCACTGATGACATCTCAAATGACATCACTGATGACATCATCCACGTGATAATCTGATGCAGCTCCTCACACCCTAATATAACCTTTGATACACCCAATCTAAATTACAGACTGCCATTCGCAAAACTATAGACACTCCAACACCAATAACTACATACCCACTCACTGATTCTTAGGTCTACACACACACATCCACTCACTCACCCGTACAGTCACTCATACTTATGGTCACTCAGTACAGGACTATCATATGCACTCTTACTCCTATATAGACACTCAAACACCGCCACTCATCCAAAGAGGTACTCACACACCTAGTCAGTCATGCAAATAATTAAACACACTGCCATTTACTCACCTATACAGTTATACACACACCAGCTCACTTAATCATACAAATACTAGCACATTGTTACGCTCTTATACAATCACTGATACAAGCACACACTCATCCATACAGCCACTATCACAATCACTCACTCTCGCTTATAGCTATTTATATACTCCAACACACATATATACTGGCTTTCACATATGTAGTTACTCACACATGTACCACTGGGACATACATTCACTCACTAACACACTCTTACACACACTTACCCACCCATACAGTCTATCACAGATGCACTCTTGAAACCATCCACCCAGTGAATCACCCACTCACACATCTATGCACAGAGTCGCACACACCCCACCCACACAAACACTCAGGCACCCATACAGATACTCAGACAACCAATCAATAACTCATATAGACACTCATGTAGCTATTCACAAACCCATGCAGCCACTTACACAGCAACAGACAGACGGATACAGACATTCACCCAGTTTAGTCACTAACCCATGCATTCAGTAAGATACGTTAAATCACTCACTTATAGAGTCAGTCACGCACCTACTAAATCATCCATACAGACACTTACACACCCACTCATTCTTCAATACGTCTTTTCCTATATATATTAAAAATATTTAAACTTTACAGAAACACACAGTCACTGGATGATGTCATCAGTGATGTCATTTGAGATGTCATCAGTGATGTCATCAGTGATGTCACTGACCATGTCATGAGTGATGTAATATGTGACGTCATCAGCAGTGCATTGCGGGGGCGCGAGTTATAGTTAGCTGAACTAACTATAACGGGGGAATTTCACGGGTTTTGTACGAGTGAAATGTCCAACTAACTATAACTGTCCCTAAAACCTATGGTTTTTTCAGTGAATTTCAAAGGTTTTTTAAATGCTAATTTGTAACTATAACATATCTGAAACCTATGGTTTTTCAGTGAATATATATATATATATATATATATATATATATATATATATATATATATATATATATATATATATTCCGCTCCACTTTCCACCTTAGGCGTCTGTTGCACTCTTCCTGACGGGTGCACCCGTACCTGGAGGTGGATCCATGTCAAACATCACGCTCAATTTCAAAATGACACACGCTGCACTCGCGGGGCCACTTCCAAAATATTTATTTGCAAGGATGCGTTTCGGCGTTTAGCCTTCTTCCAGCTTGCATGTGAATACAACAGTACTATCGTGGCAGTCTTTAAAACAGGTAAGGTGATTTCATTGGGTGCAGCCTGTAAAGGGAGAAAGAGGACTGTTATATCTCGGACAAATGTCCTTTCACATCCAGCTCATACAGGGATTATAAAGTCCAATGGTAACTTTTTTGGGGAGCACAGAATCTTCGTATTCTTGTCTGCATGACACATATAAATATCATGCCGCTGCATGGGCACACTTCCCAAAAGTCCACAGTTCGTATCATCCTGTGCTGGCAAATACCTGCAGTCCCCCCTTGTCCAAGCCGTCAGTTTGATACATATACTCATTATTCTAAATACCTCGTTACGCTGCTTTGATGACTCTTGTGGAGGGCCCCTCGTCGAACCACAGGGTTTCAGAGCACTAAGCAGGGGAGCCGGTCAAATGGCCGTGTCTCCCCCAGTTTGTATAACTGTCGACGCTCGTTGGCGGTGGTGCCCAGATTCCGTCGTGGCAGTGCAAATGCCTTTCAATAACATTCCGCTCCACTTTCCACCTTAGGCGTCTGTTGCACTCTTCCTGACGGGTGCACCCTTACATGGAGGTGGATCCATGTCGTAAATCACGCTCAATTCCAAAAAGACACGCTCCCAAAAAAGTTACCATTGGACTTTATAATCCCTGTATGAGCTGGATGTGAAAGGACATTTGTCCGAGATATAACAGTCCTCTTTCTCCCTTTACAGGCTGCATCCAATGAAATCACTTTACCTGTTTTAAAGACTGCCATGATAGTGCTGTTGTATTCACATGCAAGCTGGAAGAAGGCTAAATGCCGAAATGCGTCCTTGCGAATAAATATTTTGGAAGTGGCCCCGTGAGTGCAGCGTGTGTCCTTTTGGAATTGAGTGTGATGTTTGACATGGATCCACCTCCATGTACGGGTGCACCCGTCAGGAAGAGTGCAATGTGAGTGTGAATGTCTGTATCAGTCTGTCTGTTGTTGTATAAGCTGCTGCATGGGTTGGTCAGTCGCTACATGAGTGTATATATGGGTTATTGATTGGTTGCCTGAGTATTTGTATGGGTGCCTGAGTGTGTGTGTGGGTGGGTGGGAGGTGTGTGACTCTGTGCATAGATGTTTGAGTGGTTGATTCACTGGGTGTATCGGTTCAAGAGTGCATGTGGAAACAGCTGTATGGGTGGGTGAGTGTGTGTATGGGTGTGTTGGTGAGTGAATGGATGTCTCAGTGGTACATGTCCAAGTAACTAAATATGTAAAAGGCAGTGTATGTGAGAGTTGGAGTATATAAATGACTATACGTGAGAGTCAGTGATTGTGAGAGTGGCTGTATGGATGAGTGTGTACTTGTATCAGTGATTGTATAAGAGAGTAAGTATGCGTTTGTTTCTGTATGAATAAGTGATGTGGTGTGTGTATAACTGTATACGTGAGTAAATGGAAGTGTGATTGATTCTTTGCATGACTGACTAGGTGTGTGAGTAACTCTGGATGAGTGGTGGTGTGTGAGTGTCTCTATAGGTGTATGAGTGCATATGATAGTGTTGTATTGATGAGTGACTGAATGTATGAGTGATTGTATGGGTGAATGAGTGGATGTGTGTGTAGACTTAGGAATCAGTGAGTATGTATGTAGTAACTGGTATTGGTGTGTCGATGGTTTCGAAAATGGTAGTCTGTATTTTACAGTGGGTGTATCAAAGGTTATATTAGGGTGTGAGGAGGTGCATAAGATTTTCAAGTGGATGATGTCATCAGTGATGTCATCAGTGATGTCACTGACCATGTCATGAATGATGTAATATGTGACGTCATCAGCAGTGCATTGCGGGGGCGCGAGTTATAGTTAGCTGAACTAACTATAACGGCGGAATTTCTCTGGTTTTGTACGAGTGAAATGTCCAACTAACTATAACGTCCCTGAAACCTATGTTTTTTTCAGTGAATTTCTAAGGTTTTTTTTAAATGCTAATTTCTAACTATAACGTACCTGAAACCTATGGGTTTTTCAGTGAATTTCAATGTTTTTTTTAAATGCTAATTTCTAACTATAACATGGCAGTCTCGTTTTCAGAGTGGTGGAGAAAGGTGAGCGTGGCCTCCAAACTAGGCCTGGGCGGTAAATTCCGTTCCGCTCGCGGAATTTGGGAAACTTGGGTAATTTCGCGTTCCATGGAGAACGCGAAATTGCCAAAAATTCCACGATCTGCGGCTTTGCGGAGTTTTTTGCCTGTTCGCGCTTTCAAAATGCGTGTTTGCGAGATATTTCTCCCCGAGCACGCAAACAGCGTTTGCGAACAGGAAAAAAGCATCGCGAACGGGCGGAACAAGCAATTCCGCGTGTTTACGGAACTTTTGCGTGCTCGCGGAGATTTTTTACCGTTTCGCGGAACTTTGCGTAGCGCGACTACGCAAATTCCGCCCACCCCTACTCCAAACACCTTTTAGCAATCCCACTGTGTGGGATTTACTGGAGGTAACAGGAGGGGTAGTTAGCCCCCAACGTCAACCTTGGGGGCCAACTACCCCTTTTATTACTTCCAGTAAGTCCCACAAAGCAAGATTGCTAACTTGTTATATCAGGCCCGCCCCCTCCCTGCACCACTGTGAAAACGCGCCCCCTGGCGCGTTGTAAGTTAAGGGATTAAGTCCCCTTGAATCCTGAGGGTCCCTGGGGGCCAACTAGCCCACCAGGTACCTCCAGTAAGCGCCACAGAGCTGGATTGCAGAGAGGTGTTCCGAGGCCACGCCCCTTTTTACACCACGCTGCAAATGCGGCTTCTGGCGCACTGCTGCTCGGAGGATGAAGTCCACTTGTGTCCTGAGGTCCTCAGGACACAAGAGGACCTCATCGTCCCACCAGCAGTGCGCCAGAAGCCGCGTTTGCAGAGTGGTGTAAAAAGGGGCATGGCCTCGGACCACCTCTCTGCAACGCAGCTCAGTGGCACTTACTGGAGGTACCTGGTGGGCTAGTTGGCCCTCAGGGACCCTCAGGATTGAAGGCGACTTAATCCCCCAATTTACAACGCACCAGGGGGCACATTTGCACACTTGTTTTGTTAGGCCCCGCCCCCTCCCTGCATCACTGTGCAAACGCGCCCCCTGGCGCTTTGTAAATTGGGGGATTAATTCCCCTTGAGTCCTGAGGGTCCCTGGGGCCCAACTAGCCCACCAGGTACCTCCAGTAGGCGCCACAGGGCTGCGTTGCAGAGAGGTGGTCCGAGGCCACGCCCCTTTTTTCACCTTTCTGCAACACCTTTCTGCAACACAACTCTGTGGCGCTTACTGGAGGTACCTGGTGGGCTATTTGGCCCCCAGGGACCCTCAGGATTCAAGGGGAGTTAATCCCCCAACTTAAATCGCACCACGGGGCGCGTTTGCACACTTGTCACATCAGGCCCCGCCCCCTCCCTTCACCACTGTGCAAACGCGCCCCGTGGCGCGTTTTAAGTTGTGGGATTAAGTCCCCTTAAATCCTGAGGGTCCCTGGGGTCCAACCAGCCCACCAGGTACCTCCAGTAAGCACCACAGAGCTGCTTTGCAGAGAGGTGTAAATAGGGGCGTGGCCTCGGACCACCTCTCTGCAACGCAGCCCTGTGGCGCTTACTGGAGGTACCTGGTGGGCTAGTTGGCCCCCAGGGACCCTCAGGATTGAAGGGGAATTAATTCCCCAATTTAAAACGCGCCACGGGGCGCGTTTGCACAGTGGTGCAGGGAGGGGGCGGGGCCTCCGGCGAGTTGCCGGTTCCTTTTTTGGGGGGATTTTTTTTTTTTTTTTGGGAGGGGGGCTGCATGGCCTTATTTTCCTGGGCCATTTTTAGCCCCGGGGACCCCATCTCCTGGGGCCTGCCAGCCTTGTTTTTGTTTATTAATTATGCGGAGGGGGACCGCGTAGCCCCCCTCCAAAGGCCAATTATGGCCCCGGGGACCCCATCCCCTGGGGCCTGGCCAGCCTTTTCATTTTTGAGAGGGGGCCACGTGGCCCCCCTCCTCAGGCCAATTATAGCCCCGGGGACCCCATCCCCTGGGCCGGCCAGTCTGTTTAAAAAAAAAAGGAGGAGGGGGGCCGCGTGGCCCCCCTCCCAGGCCACTTCTGGCCCTGGGGACCCCATGCCCAGGGACCTGGCCGCTCCATTGGGGACCGTGGGGGGAGCCCCAATGCCCCCACGGTCCCGCCGGCTCCCCACCTCCTGCGGGAGCCGGCATTGCTTTTGAGCAAGGGGTGCTGCTGACATGCAGCTCCCCTTGCTCAGAGTACTCTGCTTTGCTTCATTGAAGCGAGAGCAGGTTTCCTGCTCTCGCTTCAAGGAAGCAAAGCAGAGTTTGCTATGACAGGGCGGGAGCCGCACGGCTCTCGCCCTGCCATAGCAAACAGCAGTGTCCGGGGGTGGGCACCCTGGGATACTGCAGGAGCCGGCCCTGGGAGGTGGCGGTCCCCAGGGCCCTCAAGGGCTCCCAATGTTTTAAGCCCCGGGGAGGTGGTGGTCCCCGGGGCCTGGGGGTCTGTAACGGACCCCCGCATTTCATTGCAAAGTGCCCTGGGGAGGTGGTGGTCCCCGGGGCAGTGTGGGGGGCTGAAGCCCCCTCACACTAATTATTGATTTCAGCCCTGGGGCGGTGGCGGTCCCCGGGGCTTCGGGCGGCCCGCAAGGCCCCCCGCCTTTATTTAATTTAGCCCCGGGGAGGTGGTGGTCCCCGGGGCAGCGTGCGGTGGGTTGGGACCCCCCCACGCTTCATTTTTTAAAAACTTTTCAGCAGGATTCGCAATTCCAACGCGAATTCCGCCGAAATTTTTTTTTTTTTAAATGCTTTTGGCCCTGGGGGTCCTTATGGGACCCCTGAGCAGGTTAAGGGGGTCAGGGTATTTCTACCCTGCCCCTTTTCTTGTTTTTTATCTTTGTTTTACTGTTTTCTTGTGACTTGGTTCTACCGAGTCACAAGATGGCTGTCAACACTTCCTGGTTTGGAGTGTTGGCAGCCAATCAGAATGAAGCTCGTGCTCGGGAGGGTTCACGAACCCACCGCGCCCACAGATATCAAAACTTCTTCTTTTCTATTTCTCAGGAACTACTGAACGGATTTACACCATTTAAAAAAAGGGCTCTTTCTGAACCAAGACCTACCCTTTTGCCAAATTTGGTGTAATTCCGTTCAGCAGTTCGGGCTGTAGCTTTGTCTAAAGTTTCCAGCAATATTGAACGAAGTACGG
>CAWUFW010017887.1:0-244610 GCA_963921515.1 Calotriton arnoldi
CACCTCACTCTTTTCTTTCTGCACCTCTCTTGCCTCTTTCTGCACTACTTTTGCCTCATTATGCACCTTTCTTGCCTCTTTCTAGACCTCTCTTGCCTCTTTCTATACCTCTTGTGCCTCGTTCTGCACCTCACTTGCCTCTTTCTGCACCACACTCTCTTTTTGCACCTGCCTCTTTCTGCATCTCATTTGCCTCTTTCTGCACTTCTCTTGCCTCTTTCTGCACTTCTCTTGCTTCTTTCTGCACTTCTCTTTCCTCTTTCTGCACCCCACTTGCCTCTTTCTGTACTTCTCTTGCTTCTTTCTGCACTTCTCTTGCCTCTTTCTGTACCTCTCTTGCCTCTTACTGCACTTCTCTTGACTCTTTCTATATCTCTCTTGCCATTCTTCTGCACCTAATGTACCTCTTTCTGTACTTCTCTTGCCTATTCTGCACTTCTCTTGCCTCTTTCTGTATATCTCTCTTGCTTCTTTCTGCACCTCACTTGCCTCTTTCTGCACTTCTCCTGCCTCTTTCTGCACCTCACTCTTTTCTTTCTGCACCTCTCTTGCCTCTTTCTGCACTACTTTTGCCTCATTATGCACCTTTCTTGCCTCTTTCTAGACCTCTCTTGCCTCTTTCTATACCTCTTGTGCCTCGTTCTGCATCTCACTTGCCTCTTTCTGCACCACACTCTGTTCTTTCTGCACCTGCCTCTTTCTGCATCTCATTTGCATCTTTCTGCACCTCTCTTGTATCTTTTTGAACCTCTCTTGCCTTTTTCTGCATTTTTCTTGCCTCTTTCTACACCTCTATATCTTCTTTCTGCACCTCCCTTGCCTCTTTCTGGACTTCTCTTGCCTCATTCTGTACCTTTCATGCCTCTTTCTGCACCTCACTTGACTCTTTCTGCACCTCACCCTCTTCTTTCTATACCTCTCTTGCCTCTTTCTGCACCTCACTTGCCTGTTTCTACACTTCTTTTGCCTCTTTCTGCACTTCTCTTTCCTCTTTCTGCATCACTCTTGCCTCTTTCTACATCTCTCTTGCCTCTCTCTACTCCTCACTTGCCTCTTTCTGCACTTCTCTTGCCTCTTTCTGCACCTCTCTCTCTTCTTTCTGCAACTCACTTGTCTCTTTCTATTCCTCACACGCTTCTTTCTGCCCCTCTCTTGCCTCTTGTGCACTACTCTTGCCTCTTTCTGCACCTCTCTTGCCTCTTTCTGCATGTCTCTTGCCTCTTTCTGTACCTCACTCTCCTCTTTCTGCACATCTCTTGCTTCTTTCTGCACTACTCTTAACTCTTTCTGTGCCATTCTTGCCTATTTCTGCACATCACTTGCATCTTTCTGCACATCACTCTCTTGTTTCTGCACTTCTCTTACCTCTTTCTGCACTTCTCTTGCCTCTTTCTGCATCTCTTTTGCCTCTTTCTGCACTTCTCTTGCCTCTTTCTGCACTTCTCTTGCTTCTTTCTGCACTTCTCTTTCCTCTTTCTGCACCCCACTTGCCTCTTTCTGTACTTCTCTTGCTTCTTTCTGCACTTCTCTTGCCTCTTTCTGTACCTCTCTTGCCTCTTACTGCACCTCTCTTGGCTCTTTCTGCACCTCTCTTGCCTATTTCTGCACTTCTCTTGCCTCTTTCTGTACCTCTCTTGCCTCTTACTGCACCTCACTTGCTTCTTTCTGCACTTCTACTTCCTCTTTCTGTACCTCAGTCTCTTCTTTCTGTACCTCTCTGGCATCTTTATGCACTTCTCCTGCCTCTTTCTGCACCTCACTCTCTTCTTTCTGCACCTCTCTTGCGTCTTGTTTCACTTCTCTTCTCTTTTTCTGCACTGATCTTGCCTCTTTCTATACTTCTCTTGCCTCTTTCTGTATACCTCTCTTGCTTCTTTCTGTACCGCACTTGCCTCTTGCTGCACTTTTCTTGCCTCTTTCTGCACCTACCTCTCTTATTCCAGTACTTCTCCTGCCTCTTTCTGCACTACTCTTGCCTCATTCTGCACCTCTCTTGCCTCTTTCTGCACCTATCTTGCCTCTTTCTGTACCTTTTGTGCCTCGTTCTGCAGCTCACATGCCTCTATCTGCACCTCTCTCTCTTCTTTCTGCACCTCATTTGCCTCTTTCTTCTCCTCACTCTCTTCTTTCTGCACCTCTCTTGCCTCTTTCTGCACTTCTCTTGCCTCTTTCTGTACCTTTCTTGCCTCTTTCTGCACCTCACTTGACTCTTTCTGCACCTCACCCTCTTCTTTCTATACCTCTCTTGCCTCTTTCTGCACCTCACTTGCCTGTTTCTACACTTCTTTTGCCTCTTTCTGCACTTCTCTTTCCTCTTTCTGCATCACTCTTGCCTCTTTCTACATCTCTCTTGCCTCTTTCTACTCCTCACTTGCCTCTTTCTGCTCTTCTCTTGCCTCTTTCTGCACCTCTCTCTCTTCTTTCTGCAACTCACTTGTCTCTTTCTATTCCTCACACGCTTCTTTCTGCCCCTCTCTTGCCTCTTGTGCACTACTCTTGCCTCTTTCTGTACCTCTCTTGCCTCTTTCTGCATGTCTTTTGCCTCTTTCTGTACCTCACTCTCCTCTTTCTGCACCTCTCTCTCTTCTTTCTGTAGCTCACTTACCTCGTTGTTCCTAAGTCTCTTTTTTAGTATATGGTCTGGTACGCCCCTAGGGCCCCAACCATATTTGTGCTTAATTTATTGTGAAACGTTGATTTGTGCATATGTTCCTGACTTCTAATCTCATAAAGAGATTAGTAGAGAGTTGTTTAGTAATAAATACATATATATTTGATATATATACCTGTGTGGTGTCTTTTCATTTGGTGATTCAAAAGATTGTGTGGTAAAACAAGCTGCTTTACATTCCTCCAAGACTTAGCCTGAAGGCTGCTCTCCACAGCTACCACTAGGATAGCTTTCTATAAAGGTTGTCTTAAACCTACCTACCATAAGAGTCGAATTGTACTGGTGCAAGGTGTTCACTTTAACTAGTGAACAGCATATACCAGGCCAACTTCTCACAACTCTCTTTCCTGGTTCTGCACTTCTCTTTTGTCTTCCTGCACTTCTCTTGCCTCTTTCTGCACCTCTCTCTCTTCTTTCTGCACCTCACTTGCCTCTTTCTGCACTTCTCTTGTCTCTTTCTGCACTTCTCTTGTCTCTTTCTGCACCTCTCTCTCTTCTATCTGCACCTCACTTGTCTCTTTCTGCACCTCACTCTCTTCTTTCGGTACCTCTCTTCGCTCTTTCTGCACCTCACTTGCCTCTTTCTGCACTTCTCTTGCATCTTTCTGCACCTCTCTTTCCTCTTTCTGCAATGCTCTTGCCTCTTTCTACACCGCACGTGCCTCCTTTTGCACCTCACTCTCTTCTTTCTGTACCTCTCTTGCCTCTTTCTGCACCTCACTTGCCTGTTTCTGCATTTCTTTCACCTCTTTCTGCACTTCTCTTTCCACTTTCTGCATCTGTCTTGCCTCTTTCTACTCCTCACTTGCCTCTTTCTGCACTTCTCTTGCCTCTTTCTGCACTTCTCTTGCCTCTTCCTGTACCTCTCTCTCTTCTTTCTGCACCTCACTTGCCTCTTTCTACACCTCACTCTCTTCTTTCTGCACTTCTCTTGCCTCTTTCTGTATCTTTCTTGCCATTCTTCTGCACCTCACGTACCTTTCTGTACTTCTCTTGCCTCTTCTGCACTTCTCTTGCCTCTTTCTGTATACCTCTCTTGCTTCTTTCTGCACCTCACTTGCCTCTTTCTGCACATCTCCTGCCTCTTTCTGTACCTCACTCTCTTCTTTCTGTACCTCTTGCCTCTTTCTGCACCTCATGTACCTCTTTCTGTACTTCTCTTGCCTCTTCTGCACTTCTCTTGCCTCTTTCGGTATACCTCTCTTGCATCTTTCTGCACCTCACTTGCCTTTCTGCACTTCTCTTGCCTCTTTCTGTATCTCTCTCGCCTCTGTCTATACCTCTTGTGCCTCGTTCTGCACCTCACTTGCCTCTTTTTGCACCTCACTCTTCTTTCTTTACCTCTTGCCTCTTTTTGCAATTCTCTTGCCTCTTTCTGCCCTTCTCTTACCTCTTTCTGTACCTTTCTTGCCATTCTTCTGTACCTCATGTACCTCTTTCTGTACTTCTCTTGCCTCTTCTGCAATTCTATTGCCTCTTTCTGTATACCACTTTTGCTTCTTTCCGCACCTCACTTGCCTCTTTCTGCACTTCTCCTGCCTCTTTCTGCACATCTCTCTCGTCTTTATGCACCTCTTTTGCCTCTTTCTGCACCTCACTTGCTTCTTTCTGCACTTTTCTTGCCTCTTTCTGTATCTCTCTTGCCATTTTTCTGCACCTCATGTGCCACTTTCTGAATTTCTCTTGCCTCTTTCTGCACTTCTCTTGCCTCTTTCTGTACCTCTGTCCTCTTTCTGCACCTCTCTTGCCTCTTTCTGCACATCTCTTGCCTTTTTCTGTACATCTCTTGCCTCGTTCTGCACCTCACTTGCCTCTTTCTGCATGTCTCTTGCCTATTTCTGTACCTCACTTGCCTCTTTCTGCATCTCACTTTCTTCTTTCTGCACCTCACCTGCCCCTTTCTGCACCTCATGTTCATCTTTCTGTACCTCTGTTGCCTTTTTCTGCACTTCTCTTGCCTCTTTCTGCAGTTTTCTTGCCTCTTTCTGTACCTCTCTTGCCTATTTCTGCATCTCAATTTCCTCTTTCTGCACTTCTCGTGCCTCTTTCTGCACTTCTATTGCCTCTTTCTGCACTTCTCTTGCCTCTTTCAGCACTTCTCTTGCCTCTTTCTGCACCTCTATCTCCTCTTTCTATACTTCACTTGCCTCTTTCTGCACCCCACTCTCTTCTTCCTGCACCTCTCTTCCCTCTTTCTGTACTTCTCTTGCCTCTTTCTGCACCTCACATGCCTCCTTCTGCACCCCACTCTCTTGTTTCTGCACCTCTCTTGCCTCTTTCTGCACCTCTCTTGCCTCTCTCTGCACCTCACTTGCTTCTTTTTGCACTTCTCTTGCCTCTTTCTGCACCTCACTTGCCTCATTCTGCACTTCGCTTGCCTCTTCCTGCATCTCACTCTCTTCTTCCTGCACCTCTCTTGCCTCTTTCTGCACCTCACTTTCTTTTTTTCTGCTTCTCTCTTGCTTTTTTGCTCTTCTCTTGCCTCTTTCTGCACTACTCTTGCCTCTTCCTGTACCTCTCTCTCGTCTCTTTCTACACCTCACTTGCCTCTTTCTGCACCTCACACTCTTCTTTCTGCTCTTCTCTTGCCTCTTTCTGCACTTTTCTTGCCTCTCTGTATCTCTCTTGCCATTTTTCTGCACCTCATGTGCCTCTCACTGTAATTCTCTTGCATCTTTCTGCACTTCTCTTGCCTCTTTCCGTACCTCACCTGCCTCTTTCTGCACCTCATTCTCATCTTTCTGTACCTCTGTTGCCTTTTTCTGCACTTCTCTTGCCTCTTTCTGCAGTTTTCTTGCCTCTTTCTGTACCTCTCTTGCCTCTTTCTGCATCTCAATTTCCTCTTTCTGCACTTCTCTTGCCTCTTTCTGCACTTCTCTTGCCTCTTTCAGCACTTCTCTTGCCTCTTTCAACACTTCTCTTGCCTCTTTCTGCACCTATCTCCTCTTTATGTACCTCACTTGCCTCTTTCTGCACCTCACTCCATTCTTCCTGCACCTCTCTTTCCTCTTTCTGTACTTCTCTTGCCTCTTTCTGCAATTATCTTGCCTCTTTCTGCACCTCACATGCCTACTTCTGCACCTCACTCTCTTCTTTCTGCACCTCTCTTGCCTCTTTCTGCACTTCCCTTGCATCTTTCTGCAATTCTCTTGCCTCTTTCTGCACTTCTCTTGCCTCTTTATGTTCCTCTCTTGCCTCTTTCTGCATCTCACTTGCCTCTTTCTGCACCTCACTTGCCTCTTTCTGCACCTAACGTTCTTTTTTCTGCACCTCTTGCCTCTTTCTGCACCTCTCTTGCCTCTTTCTGCACCTCACTTGCTTCTGTTTGCACTTCTCTTGCCTCTCTCTGCACCTCACTTGCCTCATTCTGCACTTCTCTTGCCTCTTCCTGCATCTCATTCTCTTCTCCTGCACCTCTTGCCTCTTTCTGCAATACTCTTGCCCCATTCTGCACCACTCTAGTCTCTTTCTGTACCTCTGTTGCCTTTTTCTGTACCTCTCTTGCCTCTTTCTGCACCTCACGTGCCTGTTTCTGCACCTCACTTTCTTTTTTTCTGCTTCTCTCTTCCTTTTTTGCTCTTCTCTTGCCTCTTTCTGCACTACTCTTGCCTCTTTCTGTACCTCTCTTGTCTCTTCCTACACCTCACGTGCCTGTTTCTGCACCTCACTTTCTTTTTTTCTGCTTCTCTCTTCCTTTTTTGCTCTTCTCTTGCCTCTTTCTGCACTACTCTTGCCTCTTTATGTACCTCTCTTGTGTCTTTCTGCACCTCACTTGCCTCTTTCTGCACTTCTCTTGCCTCTTTCTGCACCTCATTCTCTTCTTCCTGCACCTCTCTTGCCTCTTTCTGCACTACTCATGCCTCATTCTGCACCTCTCTTGCCTTTTTCTGCACCTCACTCTCTTCTTTATGCACTTCTCTTGCCTCTTTCTGTACCACTCTTGCCTCTTTCTGCACTTCAGTTGCCTCTTTCTGTACTTCTCTTGCCTCTTTCTGCACATCTCTTGCCTCTTTCTGCATTTCTCTTGCCTCTTTCTGCACTTCTCTTGCCTCTTTCTGCACTTCTCTTGCCTCTTTCTGCACTTCTCTTGCCTCTTTCTGCATTTCTCTTGCCTCTTTCAGCACTTCTCTTGCCTCTTTCTGCACCTCTCTCTTCTTTCTGTACCTCCCTTGCCTCTTTCTGCACCTCACTCTTCTTTCTGCACCTCTCTTGCCTCTTTCTGTACTTCTCTTGCCTCTTTCTGCAACTATCTTGGCTCTTTCTAGACTCACTTGGCTCCGTCTGCACCTCACTCTCTTCTTTCTGCACCTCTCTTGCCTCTTTCTGCACTTCTCTTGCCTCTTTCTGCACCTACTCTTGCCTCTTTCTGCACTTCTCTTGACTCTTTCTGTACCTCACTGTGCCTCTTTCTGCATCTCACTTGCCTCTGTCTGCACCTAACTATATTGTTTCTGCACCTCTCTTGCCTCTTTCTGCACCTCACTTCTTTCTTTTTGCACTTTTCTTGCCTCTCTCTGCACTTCTCTTGCCTCTTTCTGCACGTCTCTTGCCTCTTTCTGTATCTCTCTTGCCTCTTTCTACTCCTCAATTTCCTCTTTCTGCACTTCTCTTGCCTCTTTCTGCACTTCTCTTGCATTTTCTGTAATTTCTTGCCTCTTTCTGCACCTCACTTGCCTCTTTCCGCACCTCACTCTCTTCTTTCTGTATTTGCTCTTGCCTATTTCTGTACTTTCCATGCCTCTTTCTGCACTTCTCTAGCCTCTTTCTGTACCTCTCTTGCCTCGTTCTGCACCTCAGTTGCCTCTTTCTGCACTTCCCTTGCCTCTGTCTGCATTACTCTTGCCTCTGTCTGCACCCCACTTGCCTCTTTCCTCACTTCTCTTGCCTCTTTCTGCACTTATCTTGCCTCTTTCTGCACCTCACTTGCCTCTTTCTGAATTTCTCTTGCCTATTTCTGCACTTCTCTTGCTTTTTCTGTACCTTTCTTGCCTCTTTCTGTACCTCTCTTGCCTCTTTCTGCACCTCTTTTCCTTCTTTCTGCACTTCTACTTGCCTCTTTCTGCACTGTTCTTGCCTCTTTCTGTACCTCTCTTGCCTCTTTCTGCACCTCACTTGCCTCTTTATGCACTTCTCTTGCTTCTTTCTACACTTTTCTTGCCATGTTCTGTACCTCTCTTGCTCTCTTTCTGCACCTCATGTTCTTCTTTCTGCACCTCTCTTGCCTCTTTCTGCACCTCTCTTCCCTCTTTCTGCACCTCACTTGCCTCTTTCTGCACTTCTCTTGCCTCTTTCTGCACCTCACTCTCTTCTTACTGTGCCTCTCTTGCCTCTTTCTGCACTACTCATGCCTCATTCTGCACCTCTCTTGCCTTTTTCTGCACCTCTCTTGCCTCTTTCTGTACCTCTTTTGTCCTCATTCTGCACCTCACTTTCCTCTTTCTGCACCTCACTCTCTTCTTTCTGCACTTCTCTTGCCTCTTTCTGCACTTCTCTTGCCTCTTTCTGTACCACTCTTGCCTCTTTCTGCACTTCAGTTGCCTCTTTCTGCACTTCAGTTGCCTCTTTCTGTACTTCTCTTGACTCTTTCTGCACTTCTCTTGACTCTTTCTGCACTTCTCTTGCCTCTTTCTGCATTTCTCTTGCCTCTTTCTGCATTTCTCTTGCCTCTTTCAGCACTTCTCTTGCCTCTTTCTGCACCTCTCTCTTCTTTCTGTACCTCCCTTGCCTCTTTCTGCAACTCACTCTCTTCTTTCTGCACCTCTCTTGCCTTTTTCTGCACTTCTCTTGCCTCTTTCTGCAACTATCTTGCCTCTTTCTGCACCTCATTTGCCTCCTTCTGCACTTCTTTTGTCTCTTTCTGCACATTTCTTGCCTCTTTCTGTATCTCTCTTGCCTCTTTCTACTCCTCAATTTCCTCTTTCTGCACTTCTTGCCTCTTTCTGCACTTCTCTTGCATTTTCTGTAATTTCTTGCCTCTTTCTGCACCTCACTTGCCTCTTTCCGCACCTCACTCTCTTCTTTCTGTATTTGCTCTTGCCTATTTCTGTACTTTCCATGCCTCTTTCTGCACTTCTCTAGCCGCTTTCTGTACCTCTTGCCTCTTTCTGCACCCCACTTGCCTCTTTCCGCACTTCTCTTGTCTCTTTCTGCACTTATCTTGCCTCTTTCTGCACCTCACTTGCCTCTTTCTGAATTTCTCTTGCCTATTTCTGCACTTCTCTTGCTTCTTTCTGTACCTTTCTTGCATCTTTCTGTACCTCTCTTGCCTCTTTCTGCACCTCTCTTTCCTTCTTCTGCACTTCTATTGCCTCTTTCTGTACTGTTCTTGCCTCTTTCTGTACCTCTCTTTGCCTCGTTCTGCTCCTCACTTGCCTCTTTATGCACTTCTCTTGCTTCTTTCTACACTTTTCTCTGCCAGTTCTGTACCTCGCTTGGCTCTTTCTGGACCTCATGTTCTTCTTTCTGCACCTCACTTGCCTCTTTCTGCACCTCACTACTCCTCTTTCTGCACCTCACATGCCTCTTTCTGCACTTCTCTTGCCTCTTTCTGCACCTCACTCTCTTCTTATCTGTGCCTCTCTTGCCTCTTTCTGCACTACTCATGCCTCATTCTGCACCTCTCTTGCCTCTTTCTGCACCTCTCTTGCCTCTTTCTGTACCTCTCTTGTCCTCTTTCTGCACCTCACTTGCCTCTTTCTGCACCTCACTCTCTTCTTTCTGAACTTCTCTTGCCTCTTTCTGTACTTCTCTTGCCTCTTTCTGTACTTCTCTTGACTCTTTCTGCACTTCTCTTGCCTCTTTCTGCACTTCTCTTGCCTCTTTCTGCATTTCTCTTGCCTCTTTCTGCACTTCTCTTGCCTCTTTCTGCACCTCTCTCTCTTCTTTCTGTACCTCCCTTGCCTCTTTCTGCAACTCACTCTCTTCTTTCTGTACCTCTCTTGCCTTATTCTGCACTTCTCTTGCCTCTTTCTGCAACTATCTTGGTTCTTTCTGCAGTCTCACTGCCTCTATCTGTACTTTACTCTCTTCTTTATGTACCTCTCTTGCCTCTTTCTGCACTTCCGTTGCATCTTTCTGCACTTCTCTTGCCTCTTCTGCACTTCTCGTGACTCTTTCTGTACCTATCGTGCCTCTTTCTGCACCTCACTTGCCTCTGTCTGCACCTCACTCTCTTGTTTCTGCACTTCTCTTGCCTCTCTCTGCACTTCTCTTGCCTCTTTCTGCAACAATCTTGCCTCTTTCTGCACCTCATTTGTCTCCTTCTGCACTTCTCTTGTCTCTTTCTGCACATCTCTTGCCTCTTTCTGTATCTCTTGCCTCTTTCTGCACCTCACTTTCCTATTTCTGCACTTCTCTTGCCTCTTTCTGCACCTCTCTTGCCTCTTTCTGCACCTCTCTTGCCTCTTTCTGCACCTCACTTGCCTCTTTCTGCACTTCTCTTGCCTCTTTCTGCACCTCACTTGCCTCATTTCTGCACTTCGCTTGCCTCTTCCTGCATCTCACTCTCTTCTTCCTGCACCTCTCTTGCCTCTTTCTGCACCTCACTTTCTTTTTTCTGCATCTCTCTTGCTCTTTCTGCTCTTCTCTTGCCTCTTTCTGCACTTCTCTTGCCTCTTCCTGTACCTCTCTCTCGTCTCTTTCTGCACCTCACTTGCCTCTTTCTGCACCTCACTGCTTCTTTCTGCACTTCTCTTGCCTCTATCTGTACCTCTCCTGCCTCTTTCTGCACTTCTTTTTCCTCTTCTGCACTTCACTTGCCTCTTTCTGCACCTCACTCTCTTCTTCCTGCTCCTGTCTTTCCTCTTTCTGCAACTCTCTTGCCTGCTTCTGCACTTCTCTTGACTCTTTCTCCACTCACTTGACTCTTTCTGCACATTCTCCTGCCTCTTTCTGCACCTCTCCTGCTTCTTTCTGTACCTCTCTTGCCTCTTTCTGCATCTTCTCTTGCCTCTTTCTGCACTTCTCTTGCCTCTTCTGTACCTCTCTTGCCATTTTTCTGCACCTCATGTGCCTCTTTCTGTACTTCTCTTGCATCTTTCTGCACTTCTCTTGCCTCTTTCCGTACCTCTTGCCTCTTTCTGCACCTCACCTGCCTCTTTCTGCACCCTATTCTCATCTTTCTGTACCTCTGTTGCCTTTTTCTGCACTTCTCTTGCCTCTTTCTGCAGTTTTATTGCCTCTTTCTGTACCTCTCTTGCCTCTTTCTGCATCTCAATTTCCTCTTTCTGCACTTCTCTTGCCTCTTTCTGCACTTCTCTTGCCTCTTTCAGCACTTCTCTTGCCTCTTTCTGCACCTCTATCTCCTCTTTATGTACCTCACTTGCCTCTTTCTGCACCTCACTCCATTCTTTCTGCACCTCTCTTTCCTCTTTCTGTACTTCTCTTGCCTCTTTCTGCACATTATCTTGCCTCTTTCTGCACCTCACATGCCTACTTCTGCACCTCACTCTTCTTTCTGCACCTCTCTTGCCTCTTTCTGCACTTCTCTTGCATCTTTCTGCACTTCTCTTGCCTCTTTCTGCACTTCTCTTGCCTCTTTACTGTTCCTCTCTTGCCTCTTTCTGCATCTCACTTGCCTCTTTCTGCACCTCACGTTCTTGTTTCTGCACCTCTCTTGCCTCTTTCTGCACCTCACTTGCTTCTTTCTGCACTTCTCTTGCCTCTTTCTGCACCTCACTTGCCTCTTTCTGCACTTCTCTTGCCTCTTCCTGCATCTCATTCTCTTCTCCTGCACCTCTCTTGCCTCTTTCTGCAATACTCTTGCCTCATTCTGCACCACTCTAGTCTCTTTCTGCACCTCAGTTGCCTTTTTCTGCACTTCTCTTGCCTCTTTCTGCACCTTTCTTTCTTTCTGCTTCTCTCTTCCTTTTCTGCTCTTCTCTTGCCTCTTTCTGCACTTCTCTTGCCTCTTTCTGTACCTCTCGTCTCTTTCTGCACCTCACGTGCCTGTTTCTGCACCTCACTTTCTTCTTTCTGCTTCTCTCTTGCCTCTTTCTGCACTTCTCTTGCCTCTTTCTGCACTACTCTTGCCTCTTTATGTACCTCTCTTGTGTCTTTCTGCACCTCACTTGCCTCTTTCTGCACCTCTCTTGCCTCTTTCTGCACTACTCATGCCTCATTCTGCACCTCTCTTGCCTTTTTCTGCACCTCACTCTCTTCTTTATGCACTTCTCTTGCCTCTTTCTGTACCACTCTTGCCTCTTTCTGCACTTCAGTTGCCTCTTTCTGTACTTCTCTTGCCTCTTTCTGTACATCTCTTGCCTCTTTCTGTACATCTCTTGCCTCTTTCTGCATTTCTCTTGCCTCTCAGCATTTCTCTTGCCTCTTTCTGCACCTCTCTTGCCTTTTTCTGCACCTCACTCTCTTCTTTCTGTACCTCCCTTGCCTCTTTCTGCAACTTCTCTTGCTTCTTTCTGCACCTCTTGCCTCTTTCTGCACTTCTCTTGCCTCTTTCTGCACACTCATCTTGCCTCTTTCTGCACCTCATTTGCCTCTTTCTGCACTTCTCTTGCCTCTTTCTGCACATCTCTTGCCTCTTTCTGTATCTCTCTTGCCTCTTTCTACTCCTCAATTTCCTCTTTCTGAACTTCTCTTGCCTCTTTCTGTACCACTCTTGCCTCTTTCTGCACTTCAGTTGCCTCTTTCTGTACTTCTCTTGCCTCTTTCTGCACTTCTCTTGCCTCTTTCTGCATTTCTCTTGCCTCTTTCAGCACTTCTCTTGCCTCTTTCTGCACCTCTCTCTTCTTTCTGTACCTCCCTTGCCTCTTTCTGCACCTCACTCTTCTTTCTGCACCTCTCTTGCCTCTTTCTGCACTTCTCTAGCCTCCTTCTGCAACTATCTTGGCTCTTTCTAGACTCACTTGGCTCAGTCTGTACCTCACTCTCTTCTTTCTGCACCTCTCTTGCCTCTTTCTGCACTTCTGTTGCATCTTTCTGCACTTCTCTTGGCTCTTTCTGCATTTCTCTTGACTCTTTCTGTTCCTACTGTTGCCTCTTTCTGCATCTCACTTGCCTCTTTCTGCACCTAACTATCATTGTTTCTGCACCTCTCTTGCCTCTTTCTGCACCTCACTTGCTTTCTTTCTGCACTTCTCTTGCTCTCTCTGCACTTCTCTTGCCTCTTTCTGCACATCTCTTGCCTCTTTCTGCACTTCTCTTGCCTCTTTCTGTACCTCTCTTGCCTCTTTCTGCACCTCAATTTCCTCTTTCTGCACTTCTCTTGCCTCTGTCTGCACTTCTCTTGCATCTTTCTGCATTTCTTGCCTCTTTCTGCACCTCACTTGCCTCTTTCTGCACCTCTCTTTCTTCTTTCTGTACTTGCTCTTGCCTCTTTCTGTACTTTCCATGCCTCTTTCTGCACTTCTCTAGCCTCTTTCTGTACCTCTCTTCCCTTTTTCTGCATCTCACTTGCCTGTTTCTGCACTTCTGTTGCCTCTTTCTGCACCTCACTTGTCTCTTTCTGCATCTCCCTTGCCTCTTTCTGTACTTTTCTTGCCTCTTTCTGCACCTCACTTGCCTCTTTCTGCACCTCTCTTGCCTATTTCTGCACTTCTCTTGCCTCTTTATGTACCTCACTTGCCTCTTTCTGAACTTCTCTTGCTTCTTTCTGCACTTCTCTTGCCTCTTTCTGCACCTCTCTTGCCTCTTTCTGCACCTCTCTTGCCTCTTTCTGTACCTCTCTTGCCTTCTTTCTGCACTTCTCATTGCCTCTTTCTGCACTGTTCTTGCCTCTTTCTGTACCTCTCTTGCCTCTTTCTGCACCTCACTTGCCTCTTTCTGCACTTCTCTTGCTTCTTTCTGCACTTCTCTTGCCTCTTTCTGCACCTCTCTTGCCTCTTTCTGCACCTCATGTTGCTTCTTTCTGCACCTCTCTTGCCTCTTTCTGCACCTCTCTCCCTCTTTCTGCACCTCACTTGCCTCTTTCTGCACTTCTCTTGCCTCTTTCTGCACCTCTCTTACTTCTTTCTGCACCTCTCTTGCTTCTATCTGCACTACTCATGCCTCTTTCTGCACCTCTCTTGGCTCTTTCTGTACCTCTCTTTGCTCTTTCTGTACCTCTGTTGCTTCTTTCTGCACCTCTCTTTCCTCTTTCTGCACCTCACTCTCTTGTTTAAGCACTTCTGTTGCCTGATTCTGCACCTCTCTTGCCTCTTCCTGAATTTCACTTGCCTCTTTCTGCACTTCTCTTGCCTCATTCTGTACCTCTCTAGCCTCTTTCTGCACCTCTCTTGCCTATTTCTGCACTTCTCTTGCCTCTTTCTGTATCTCGCTTGCTTCTTTCTGCATCTCTCTTGCCTCTTTCTGCACTTCTCTTGCCTCTTTCTGCACTTCTCTCTCCTCTTTCTGTACCTCCCTTGCCTCTTTCTGCAACTCACTCTCTTCTTTCTGCACCTCTCTTGCCTCTTTCTGCACTTCTCTTGCCTCTTTCTGCACCTCATCTTGCCTCTTTCTGAACTTCTGTTGCTTCTTTCTGCACTTCTTTTGCCTCTTTCTGCACCCCTCTAGCCTGTTTCTGCACCCCTCCTGCCTCTTTCTGCACCTCTCTTTCCTCTTTCTGCACTTCTCTTGCCTCTTTCTGCACTTCTCTTGCACTTTCTGTACATTTCTTGCCTCTTTCTGCACCTCACTTGCCTCTTTCTGCACCTCACTCTCTTCTTTCTGTACCTCACTTGCCTCTTTCTGCACTTCTTATGCCTCTTTCTGCACCTCACTTGCCTCTTTCTGCACCTCACTTACCTCTTTCTGCACCTCACTTGCCTCTTTCTGCACTTCTCTTGCCTATGTCTGCACTTACTCTTGCCTCTTTCTGCACCTCACTTGCCTCTTTCTGCACTTCTCTTGCCTCTTTCTGCACTTCATCTTGCCTCTTTCTGCACCTCACTTGCCTCTTTCTGCACTTCTCTTGCCTCTTTCTGCACTTCTCTTGCCTCTTTCTGTACCTTTCTTGCCTCTTTCTGTACCTCTCTTGCCTCTTTCTGCACCTCTCTTGCCTCTTTCTGCACTTCTACTTGCCTCTTTCTGCACTGTCTCTTGCCTCTTTCTGTACCTCTCTTTCCTCTTTCTGCACCTCACTTGCCTCTTTCTGCACTTCTCTTGCTTCTTTCTGCACTTTTCTCGACTCATTTCTGTACCTCGCTTGCCTCTTTCTGCACCTCATGTTCTTCTTTCTGCACCTCACTTGCCTCTTTCTGCACCTCTCTTGCCTCTTTCTGCACCTCACTCGCCTCTTTCTGCACCTCATGCCTCTTTCTGCACCTCACCTGCCTCTTTCTGCACTTCTCTTGCCTCTTTCTGCACATCACTCTCTTCTTTCTGCACCTCTCTTGCCTCTTTCTGCACTTCTCTTGCCTCATTCTGCACCTCTCTTGCCTCTTTCTGCACCTCTCTTGCCTCTTTCTGTACCTCTCTTGTCCTCATTCTGCACCTCACTTGCCTCTTTCTGCACCTCTCTCTGCTCTCTTTCTGCACTTCTCTTGCCTCTTTCTGTACCACTCTTGCCTCTTTCTGCACCTTCAGTTGCCTCTTTCTGTACTTCTCTTGCCTCTTTCTGTACTTCTCTTGACTCTTTCTGCACTTCTCTTGCCTCTTTCTGCACTACTCTTGCCTCTTTCTGTACCTCTCTTGCCTCTTTCTGCACCTCACGTGCCTGTTTCTGCACCTCACTTTCTTCTTTCTGCATCTCTCTTGCCTCTTGTCTTCACTTCTCTTGCCTCTTTCTGCACTTCTCTTGCCTCTTTCTGCACTTCTCTTGCCTCTTTCATGTACCTCTCTTGCTGTCTTTCTGCACCTCACTTGCCTCTTTCTGCACTTCTCTTGCCTCTTTCTGCACCTCACTCTCTTCTTCCTGCACCTCTCTTGCTTCTTTCTGCAGTTCTCTTGCTCATTTCTGCACTTCTCTTGCCTCTTTCAGCACCTCACTCTCTTCTTTATGCACCTTTCTTGCCTCTTTCTGTACCACTCTTGCCTCTTTCTGCACTTCACTTGCCTCTTTCTGTACCTCTCTTGCCTCTTTCTGTACATCTCTTGCCTCTTTCTGCATCTCTCTTGCCTCTTTCTGCATCTCTCTTGCCTCTTTCTAGCATTTCTCTTGCCTCTTTCTGCACTTCTCTTGCCTCCTTCTGCATCTTCTCTTGCCTCTTTCTGCACTTCTCTTGCCTCTTTCTGCACCTCTCTCTCTTCTTTCTGTACCTCACTTGCCTCTTTCTGCACCTCACTGCTTCTTTCTGCACCTCTCTTGCCTCTTTCTGCACTTCTCTTGACTCTTTCTGCACTTCTCTTGCCTCTTTCTGCATTTCTCTTGCCTCTTTCTGTACCTCATCTGTGCCTCTTTCTGCATCTCACTTGCCTCTGTCTGCACCTCACTATCTTGTTTCTGCACCTCTCTTGCCTCTTTCTGCACCTCACTTGCTCTCTTTCTGCACTTTTCTTGCCTCTTTCTGCACTTCTCTTGCCTCTTTCTGCACCTCTCTTGCCTCTTTCTGCACTCTCTCTTGCCTCTTTCTGCTACCTCTATTTGCCTCTTTCTGCACTTCTCTTGCCTCTTTCTGCACCTCTCTTGCATTTTCTGCACTTCTCTTGCCTCTTTCTGCACCTCACTTGCCTCTTTCTGCACCCCACTCTCTTCTTTCTGCACCTCCCTTGCCTCTGTCTGCAATTCTTTGGCCTCTTTCTGCACTTCTCTTGCCTCTTTCTGTACCTCTCTTGCCTCTTTCTGCACCTCACTTGCCTCTTTCTGGACTTCTCTTGCCTCTTTCTGCACATCTCTTGCCTCTTTCTGCACCTCACTTGCCTCTTTCTGCACTTCTCTTGCCTCTTTCTGCACTTCTCTTGCCTCTTTCTGCACCTCTCTTGCCTCTTTCTGCATCTCTCTTGCCTCTTTCTGCACTTCTCTTGCCTCTTTCTGTACCTCTCTTGCCTCTTTCTGTACCTCTCTTGCCTCTTTCTGCACCTCTCTTGCCTTCTTTCTGCACTTCTCTTGCCTCTTTCTGCACTGTCTCTTGCCTCTTTCTGTACCTCTCTTTCCTCTTTCTGCACCTCACTTGCCTCTTTCTGCACTTCTCTTGCTTCTTTCTGCACTTCTCTTGCCTCTTTCTGTACCTCTCTTGCCTCTTTCTGGACCTCATGTTCTTCTTTCTGCACCTCTCTTGCCTCTTTCTGCACCTCTCTTGCCTCTTTCTGCACCTCACTTGCCTCTTTCTGCACTTCTCTTGCCTCTTTCTGCACCTCACTCTCTTCTTGCTGTGCCTCTCTTGCCTCTTTCTGCACTACTCTTGCCTCATTCTGCACCTCTCTTGCCTCTTTCTGCATCTCTCTTGCCTCTTTCTGCACTTCTCTTGCCTCTTTCTGCACTCACTCTTGCCTCTTTCTGCACCTCACTCTGCCTCTTTCTGCACTTCTCTTGCCTCTTTCTGTACCTCTTTTGTCCTCTTTCTGCACCTCACTTGCCTCTTTCTGCACCTCTCTCTGCTTCTTTCTGCACTTCTCTTGCCTCTTTCTGTACCTCTCTTGCCTCTTTCTGCACTTCTAGTTGCCTCTTTCTGCACTTCTGTTGCCTCTTTCTGCACTTCTCTTGCCTCTTTCTGCATCTTCTCTTGCCTCTTTCTGCACTTCTCTTGCCTCTTTCTGCATCTCTCTTGCCTCTTTCTGCACTTCTCTTGCCTCTTTCTGCACTTCTCTTGCCTCTTTCTGCACCTCTCTCTCTTCTTTCTGCACCTTCTCTTGCCTCTTTCTGCACCTCACTCTGCTTCTTTCTGCACTCTCTTGCCTCTTTCTGCACTTCTCTTGCCTCTTTCTGCAACTCATCTTGCCTCTTTCTGCACCTCATCTTGCCTCTTTCTGCACTTCTTTTGCCTCTTTCTGCACATCTCTTGCCTCTTTCTGTATCTCTCTTGCCTCTTTCTACTCCTCAATTTCCTCTTTCTGCACTTCTCTTGCCTATTTCTGCACTTCTCTTGCATTTTCTGTAATTTCTTGCCTCTTTCTGCACCTCACTTGCCTCTTTCCGCACCTCACTCTCTTCTTTCTGTATTTGCTCTTGCCTATTTCTGTACTTTCCATGCCTCTTTCTGCACTTCTCTAGCCTCTTTCTGTACCTCTCTTGCCTCGTTCTGCACCTCAGTTGCCTCTTTCTGCACTTCTCTTGCCTCTGTCTGCATTACTCTTGCCTCTTTCTGCACCCCACTTGCCTCTTTCCGCACTTCTCTTGTCTCTTTCTGCACTTATCTTGCCTCTTTCTGCACCTCACTTGCCTCTTTCTGCATTTCTCTTGCCTATTTCTGCACTTCTCTTGCCTCTTTCTGCACCTCTCTTGCCTCTTTCTGTACCTCTCTTGCCTCTTTCTGCACCTCTCTTGCCTTTTTCTGCACTTCTATTGCCTCTTTCTGCACTGTCTCTTGCCTCTTTCTGTACCTCTCTTGCCCTCGTTCTGCTCCTCCACTTGCCTCTTTCTGCACTTCTCTTGCCTCTTTCTGCACTTTCTCTCTGCTTTCTGTACCTCTGCTTGCCTACTTTCTGGACCTCATGTTGCTTCTTTCTGCACCTCTCTTGCCTCTTTCTGCACTCTCTTCCCTCTTTCTGCACCTCTCTTGCCTCTTTCTGCACTTCTCTTGCCTCTTTCTGCACCTACTCTCTTCTTTCTGTACCTCTCTTGCCTCTTTCTGCACTTCTCTTGCCTCATTCTGCACCTCTTGCCTTTTTCTGCACTCTCTTGCTTCTTTCTGCCTCTCTTGCCTCGTTCTGCACCTCACTTGCCTCTTTCTGCACCTCACTCTCTCCTCTTTCTGAACTTCTCTTGCCTCTTTCTGCTACCACTCTTGCCTCTTTCTGCACTTCTGTTGCCTCTTTCTGTACTTCTCTTGCCTCTTTCTGTCACTTCTCTTGACTCTTTCTGCACCTCTCTGCCTCTTTCTTGCATTTCTCTTGCCTCTTTCTAGCACTTCTCTTGCCTCTTTCTGCACCTCTCTCTCCTCTTTCTGCACTTCTCTTGCCTCTTTCTGCACCACTCTTGCCTCTTTCTGCACTTCAGTTGCCTCTTTCTGCACTTCTATTGCCTCTTTTTGTCCTTCTCTCGCCTCTTTCTGCACTTCTCTTGCCTCTTTCTGCATTTCTCTTGCCTCTTTCAGCACTTCTCTTGCCTCTTTCTGCACCTCTCTCTCTTCTTTCTGTACCTCCCTTGCCTCTTTCTGCAACTCACTCTCTTCTTTCTGCACCTCTCTTGCCTTATTCTGCACTTCTCTTGCCTCTTTCTGCAACTATCTTGGTTCTTTCTAGTCTCACTGGCTCCATCTGTACTTTACTCTCTTCTTTATGTACCTCTCTTGCCTCTTTCTGCACTTCCGTTGCATCTTTCTGCACTTCTTTTGCCTCTTCTGCACTTCTCGTGACTCTTTCTGTTCCTATCGTGCCTCTTTCTGCATCTCACTTGCCTCTGTCCGCACCTAACTCTCTTGTTTCTGCACTTCTCTTGCCTCTCTCTGCACTTCTCTTGCCTCTTTCTGCAACAATCTTGCCTCTTTCTGCACCTCATTTGTCTCCTTCTGCACTTCTTTTGTCTCTTTCTGCACATCTCTTGCCTCTTTCTGTATCTCTCTTGCCTCTTTCTACTCCTCAATTTCCTATTTCTGCACTTCTTTTGCCTCTTTCTGCACCTCTCTTGCCTCTTTCTGCACCTCTCTTGCCTCTTTCTGCACCTCTCTTGCCTCTCTCTGCACCTCTCTTGCTTCTTTCTGCACTTCTCTTGCCTCTTTCTGCACCTCTCTTGCCTCTTTCTGCACCTCATCTTGCCTCTTCCTGCATCTCACTCTCTTCTTTCTGCACCTCTCTTGCCTCTTTCTGCACCTCACTTTCTTTTTTCTGCTTCTCTCTTGCTTTTTCTGCTCTTCTCTTGCCTCTTTCTGCACTTCTCTTGCCTCTTCCTGTACCTCTCTCTCGTCTTTCTACACCTCACTTGCCTCTTTCTGCACCTCACTCTTCCTTTCTGCACTTCTCTCTGCCTCTATCTGTACCTCTCTCTGCCTCTTTCTGCACTTCTTTTTCCTCTTCTGCACTTCACTTGCCTCTTTCTGCACCTCACTCTCTTCTTCCTGCTCCTGTCTTCCCTCTTTCTGCACCTCTCTTGCCTGCTTCTGCACTTCTTTTGACTCTTTCTCCATCCCACTTGACTCTTTCTGCAATTCTCCTGCCTCTTTCTGCACCTCTCTCTTCTTTCTGTACCTCTCTTGCCTCTTTCTGCTCTTCTCTTGCCTCTTTCTGCACTTTTCTTGCTCTTTCTGTAGCTCTCTTGCCATCTTTCTGCACCTCATGTGCCTCTCACTGTACTTCTCTTGCCTCTTTCCGTACCTCTCTTGCCTCTTTCTGCACCTCACTTGCCTCATTCTGCACCTCACTTGCCTCATTCTGCACCTCACTTGCCTCATTCTGCACCTCTCTTGCCGCTTTCTGCACCTCATTCTCATCTTTCTGTACCTCTGTTGCCTTTTTCTGCACTTCTCTTGCCTCTTTCTGCACTTTTCTTGCCTCTCTGTATCTCTCTTGCCATTTTTCTGCACCTCATGTGCCTCTCACTGTAATTCTCTTGCATCTTTCTGCACTTCTCTTGCCTCTTTCCGTACCTCTCTTGCCTCTTTCTGCACCTCACTTGCCTCATTCTGCACCTCTCTTGACGCTTTCTGCACCTCACTCTTTTATTTCTGCATGTATCTTGCCTCTAACTATAGCTCACTTGCCTCTTTCTGCATCTCACTTTCTTCTTTCTGCACCTCACCTGCCTCTTTCTGCACCTCATTCTCATCTTTCTGTACCTCTGTTGCCTTCTTTCTGCACTTCTCTTGCCTCTTTCTGCAGTTCTCTTGCCTCTTTCTGCACCTCTCTTGCCTCTTTCTGCATCTCATTTCCTCTTTCTGCACTTCTCTTGCCTCTTTCTGCACTTCTCTTGCCTCTTTCTGCACTTCTCTTGCCTCTTTCTGCAATTATCTTGCCTCTTTCTGCACCTCACATGCCTACTTCTGCACCTCACTACTTCTTTCTGCACCTCTCTTGCCTCTTTCTGCACTTCCCTTGCATCTTTCTGCACTTCTCTTGCCTCTTTCTGCACTTCTCTTGCCTCTTTATGTTCCTCTCTTGCCTCTTTCTGCATCTCACTTGCCTCTTTCTGCACCTAACGTTCTTTTTTCTGCACCTCTCTTGCCTCTTTCTGCACCTCACTTGCTTCTGTTTGCACTTCTCTTGCCTCTCTCTGCACCTCACTTGCCTCATTCTGCACTTCTCTTGCCTCTTCCTGCATCTCATTCTCTTCTCCTGCACCTCTCTTGCCTCTTTCTGCATTACTCTTGCCCCATTTCTGCACCACTCTAGTCTCTTTCTGTACCTCTGTTGCCTCTTTCTGCACCTCTCTTGCCTCTTTCTGCACCTCTTTGCTTCTTTCTGCACTTCTCTTGCTTCTTTGCTCTTCTCTTGCCTCTTTCTGCACTCCTCTTGCCTCTTTCTGTACCTCTCGTTCTCTTTCTACACCTCTACGTGCCTGTTTCTGCACCTCACTTTCTTTTTCTGCTCTCTTCCTCTTTTGCTCTTCTCTTGCCTCTTTCTGCACTACTCTTGCCTCTTTCTGTACCTCTCTTGTGTCTTTCTGCACCTCACTTGCCTCTTTCTGCACTTCTCTTGCCTCTTTCTGCACCTCATTCTCTTCTTCCTGCACCTCTCTTGCCTCTTTCTGCACTACTCATGCCTCATTCTGCACCTCTCTTGCCTTTTTCTGCACCTCACTCTCTTCTTTATGCACTTCTCTTGCCTCTTTCTGTACCACTCTTGCCTCTTTCTGCACTTCAGTTGCCTCTTTCTGTACTTCTCTTGCCTCTTTCTGTACATCTCTTGCCTCTTTCTGCATTTCTCTTGCCTCTTTCTGCATTTCTCTTGCCTCTTTCTGCACTTCTCTTGCCTCTTTCTGCACTTCTCTTGCCTCTTTCTGCACTTCTCTTGCCTCTTTCTGCACTATCTTGGCTCTTTCTAGACTCACTTGGCTCAGTCTGTACCTCACTCTTCTTTCTGCACCTCTCTTGCCTCTTTCTGCACTTCTGTTGCATCTTTCTGCACTTCTCTTGGCTCTTTCTGCATTTTTCTTGACTCTTTCTGTTCCTATTGTGCCTCTTTCTGCATCTCACTTGCCTCTGTCCGCACCTAACTATATTGTTTCTGCACCTCTCTTGCCTCTTTCTGCACCCACTTCTTTCTTTTTGCACTTCTCTTGCCTCTCTCTGCACTTCTCTTGCCTCTTTCTGCACGTCTCTTGCCTCTTTCTGTATCTCTCTTGCCTCTTTCTACTCCTCAATTTCCTCTTTCTGCACTTCTCTTGCCTCGGTCTGCACTTCTCTTGCATTTTCTGTAATTTCTTGCCTCTTTCTGCACCTCACTTGCCTCTTTCTGCACCTCACTCTCTTCTTTCTGTATTTGCTCTTGCCTATTTCTGTACTTTCCATGCCTCTTTCTGCACTTCTCTAGCCTCTTTCTGTACCTCTCTTGCCTCGTTCTGCACCTCAGTTGCCTCTTTCTGCACTTCTCTTGCCTCTGTCTGCATTACTCTTGCCTCTGTCTGCATTACTCTTGCCTCTGTCTGCACCCCACTTGCCTCTTTCCGCACTTCTCTTGCCTCTTTCTGCACTTATCTTGCCTCTTTCTGCACCTCACTTGCCTCTTTCTGAATTTCTCTTGCTTATTTCTGCACTTCTCTTGCTTTTTCTGTACCTTTCTTGCCTCTTTCTGTACCTCTCTTGCCTATTTCTGCACCTCTTTTTCCTTCTTCTGCACTTCTATTGCCTCTTTTTGCACTGTTCTTGCCTCTTTCTGTACCTCTCTTTCCTCGTTCTGCTCCTCACTTGCCTCTTTATGCACTTCTCTTGCTTCTTTCTACACTTTTCTCGCCAGTTCTGTACCTCTCTTGGCTATTTCTGGACCTCATGTTCTTCTTTCTGCACCCCACTTGCCTCTTTCTGCACCTCACTCCCCTCTTTCTGCACCTCACTTGCCTCTTTCTGCACCTCATTTGTCTCCTTCTGCACTTCTTTTGTCTCTTTCTGCACATCTCTTGCCTCTTTCTGTATCTCTTGCCTCTTTCTACTCCTCAATTTCCTATTTCTGCACTTCTTTTGCCTCTTTCTGCACCTCTCTTGCCTCTTTCTGCACCTCTCTTGCCTCTCTCTGCACCTCACTTGCTTCTTTTTGCACTTCTCTTGCCTCTTTCTGCACCTCACTTGCCTCATTCTGCACCTCACTTGCCTCTTCCTGCATCTCACTCTCTTCTTCCTGCACCTCTCTTGCCTCTTTCTGCACCTCACTTTCTTTTTTTCTGCTTCTCTCTTGCTTTTTTGCTCTTCTCTTGCCTCTTTCTGCACTACTCTTGCCTCTTCCTGTACCTCTCTCTCGTCTTTCTACACCTCACTTGCCTCTTTCTGCACCTCACTCTTCTTTCTGCACTTCTCTTGCCTCTATCTGTACCTCTCCTGCCTCTTTCTGCACTTCTTTTTCCTCTTCTGCACTTCACTTGCCTCTTTCTGCACCTCACTCTCTTCTTCCTGCTCCTGTCTTCCCTCTTTCTGCACCTCTCTTGCCTGCTTCTGCACTTCTTTTGACTCTTTCTCCATCCCACTTGACTCTTTCTGCAATTCTCCTGCCTCTTTCTGCACCTCTCTCTCTTCTTTCTGTACCTCTCTTGCCTCTTTCTGCTCTTCTCTTGCCTCTTTCTGCACTTTTCTTGCCTCTCTGTATCTCTTGCCATTTTTCTGCACCTCATGTGCCTCTCACTGTAATTCTCTTGCCTCTTTCCGTACCTCTCTTGCCTCTTTCTGCACCTCACTTGCCTCATTCTGCACCTCACTTGCCTCATTCTGCACCTCACTTGCCTCATTCTGCACCTCTCTTGCCGCTTTCTGCACCTCATTCTCATCTTTCTGTACCTCTGTTGCCTCTTTCTGCACTTCTCTTGCCTCTTTCTGCACTTCTCTTGCCTCTCTGTATCTCTCTGCCATTTTCTCTCTGCATGTGCCTCTCACTGTAATTCTCTTGCATCTTTCTGCACTTCTCTTGCCTCTTTCTGCACTCTCTCTTGCCTCTTTCTGCACCTCACTTGCCTCATTCTGCACCTCTCTTGCCGCTTTCTGCACCTCACTCTTTTATTTCTGCATGTATCTTGCCTCTAACTATAGCTCACTTGCCTCTTTCTGCATCTCACTTTCTTCTTTCTGCACCTCACCTGCCTCTTTCTGCACCTCATTCTCATCTTTCTGTACCTCTGTTGCCTTTTTCTGCACTTCTCTTGCCTCTTTCTGCAGTTTTCTTGCCTCTTTCTGTACCTCTCTTGCCTCTTTCTGCATCTCAATTTCCTCTTTCTGCACTTCTCTTGCCTCTTTCTGCACTTCTCTTGCCTCTTTCTGCACTTCTCTTGCCTCTTTCTGCAATTATCTTGCCTCTTTCTGCACCTCACATGCCTACTTCTGCACCTCACTCTTCTTTCTGCACCTCTCTTGCCTCTTTCTGCACTTCCCTTGCATCTTTCTGCAATTCTCTTGCCTCTTTCTGCACTTCTCTTGCCTCTTTATGTTCCTCTCTTGCCTCTTTCTGCATCTCACTTGCCTCTTTCTGCACCTAACGTTCTTTTTTCTGCACCTCTCTTGCCTCTTTCTGCACCTCACTTGCTTCTGTTTGCACTTCTCTTGCCTCTCTCTGCACCTCACTTGCCTCATTCTGCACTTCTCTTGCCTCTTCCTGCATCTCATTCTCTTCTCCTGCACCTCTCTTGCCTCTTTCTGCAATACTCTTGCCCCATTCTGCACCACTCTAGTCTCTTTCTGTACCTCTGTTGCCTTTTTCTGTACCTCTCTTGCCTCTTTCTGCACCTCTTTCTTTTTTCTGCTTCTCTCTTCCTTTTTTGCTCTTCTCTTGCCTCTTTCTGCACTACTCTTGCCTCTTTCTGTACCTCTCGTCTCTTCCTACACCTCTCTTGCCTCTTTCTGCACCTCTTTCTTTTTTCTGCTTCTCTCTTCCTTTTTTGCTCTTCTCTTGCCTCTTTCTGCACTACTCTTGCCTCTTTATGTACCTCTTGTGTCTTTCTGCACCTCACTTGCCTCTTTCTGCACTTCTCTTGCCTCTTTCTGCACCTCATTCTCTTCTTCCTGCACCTCTCTTGCCTCTTTCTGCACTACTCATGCCTCATTCTGCACCTCTCTTGCCTTTTTCTGCACCTCACTCTCTTCTTTATGCACTTCTCTTGCCTCTTTCTGTACCACTCTTGCCTCTTTCTGCACTTCAGTTGCCTCTTTCTGTACTTCTCTTGCCTCTTTCTGTACATCTCTTGCCTCTTTCTGCATTTCTCTTGCCTCTTTCTGCATTTCTCTTGCCTCTTTCTGCACTTCTCTTGCCTCTTTCTGCACTTCTCTGCCTCTTTCTGCACTATCTTGGCTCTTTCTAGACTCACTTGGCTCAGTCTGTACCTCACTCTTCTTTCTGCACCTCTCTTGCCTCTTTCTGCACTTCTGTTGCATCTTTCTGCACTTCTCTTGGCTCTTTCTGCATTTTCTCTGACTCTTTCTGTTCCTATTGTGCCTCTTTCTGCATCTCACTTGCCTCTGTCCGCACCTAACTATATTGTTTCTGCACCTCTCTTGCCTCTTTCTGCACCCATCTTCTTCTTTTGCACTTCTCTTGCCTCTCCTCTGCACTTCTCTTGCCTCTTTCTGCACGTCTCTTGCCTCTTTCTGTATCTCTCTTGCCTCTTTCTACCCTCAATTTCCTCTTTCTGCACTTCTCTTGCCTCGGTCTGCACTTCTCTGCATTTTCTGTAATTTCTTGCCTCTTTCTGCACCTCACTTGCCTCTTTCCGCACCTCACTCTCTTCTTTCTGTATTTGCTCTTGCCTATTTCTGTACTTTCCATGCCTCTTTCTGCACTTCTCTAGCCTCTTTTCTGTACTCTCTCTTGCCTCGTTCTGCACCTCAGTTGCCTCTTTCTGCACTTCTCTTGCCTCTGTCTGCATTATTCTTGCCTCTGTCTGCATTACTCTTGCCTCTGTCTGCACCCCACTTGCCTCTTTCCGCACTTCTCTTGCCTCTTTCTGCACTTATCTTGCCTCTTTCTGCACCTCACTTGCCTCTTTCTGAATTTCTCTTGCTTATTTCTGCACTTCTCTTGCTTTTTCTGTACCTTTCTTGCCTCTTTCTGTACCTCTCTTGCCTATTTCTGCACCTCTTTTTCCTTCTTCTGCACTTCTATTGCCTCTTTTTGCACTGTTCTTGCCTCTTTCTGTACCTCTCTTTCCTCGTTCTGCTCCTCACTTGCCTCTTTATGCACTTCTCTTGCTTCTTTCTACACTTTTCTCGCCAGTTCTGTACCTCTCTTGGCTATTTCTGGACCTCATGTTCTTCTTTCTGCACCCCACTTGCCTCTTTCTGCACCTCACTCCCCTCTTTCTGCACCTCACTTGCCTCTTTCTGCACTTCTCTTGCCTCTTTCTGCACCTCACTCTCTTCTTACTGTGCCTCTCTTGCCTCTTTCTGCACTACTCATGCCTCATTCTGCACCTCTCTTGCCTTTTTCTGCACCTCTCTTGCCTCTTTCTGTACCTCTTTTGTCCTCATTCTGCACCTCACTTTCCTCTTTCTGCACCTCACTCTCTTCTTTCTGCACTTCTCTTGCCTCTTTCTGTACCACTCTTGCCTCTTTCTGCACTTCAGTTGCCTCTTTCTGTACTTCTCTTGCCTCTTTCTGCACTTCTCTTGACTCTTTCTGCATTTCTCTTGCCTCTTTCTGCATTTCTCTTGCCTCTTTCAGCACTTCTCTTGCCTCTTTCTGCACCTCTCTCTCTTCTTTCTGTACCTCCCTTGCCTCTTTCTGCAACTCACTCTCTTCTTTCTGCACCTCTTGCCTTTTTCTGCACTTCTCTTGCCTCTTTCTGCAACTATCTTGCCTCTTTCTGCACCTCATTTGCCTCCTTCTGCACTTCTTTTGTCTCTTTCTGCACATCTCTTGCCTCTTTCTGTATCTCTCTTGCCTCTTTCTACTCCTCAATTTCCTCTTTCTGCACTTCTCTTGCCTCTTTCTGTACCTCTCTTGCCTCTTTCTGCACCTCAGTTGCCTCTTTCTGCACTTCTCTTGCCTCTGTCTGCATTACTCTTGCCTTTCTGCACCCCACTTGCCTCTTTCCGCACTTCTCTTGTCTCTTTCTGCACTTATCTTGCCTCTTTCTGCACCTCACTTGCCCCTTTCTGCACTTCTCTTGCCTCTTTCTGCACCTCTCCCTCTTCTTTCTGTACCTCCCTTGCCTCTTTCTGCAACTCACTCTCTTCTTTCTGCACCTCTCTTGCCTTTTTCTGCACTTCTCTTGCCTCTTTCTGCAACTATCTTGGTTCTTTCTAGTCTCACTTGGCTCCATCTGTACTTCACTCTCTTCTTTATGTACCTCTCTTGCCTCTTTCTGCACTTCCGTTGCATCTTTCTGCACTTCTCTTGCCTCTTTCTGCCCTTCTCGTGACTCTTTCTGTTCCTATCGTGCCTCTTTATGCATCTCACTTGCCTCTGTCCGCACCTAACTCTCTTGTTTCTGCACTTCTCTTGCCTCTCTCTGCACTTCTCTTGCCTCTTTCTGCAACAATCTTGCCTCTTTCTGCACCTCATTTGTCTCCTTCTGCACTTCTTTTGTCTCTTTCTGCACATCTCTTGCCTCTTTCTGTATCTCTTGCCTCTTTCTACTCCTCAATTTCCTATTTCTGCACTTCTTTTGCCTCTTTCTGCACTTCTCTTGCATTTTCTGTAATTTCTTGCCTCTTTCTGCACCTCACTTGCCTCTTTCCGCACCTCACTCTCTTCTTTCTGCATTGCTCTTGCCTATTTCTGCACTTCCCATGCCTCTTTCTGCACTTCTCTAGCCTCCTTCTGTACCTCTCTTGCCTCGTTCTGCACCTCACTTGCCTCGTTCTGCACTTCTCTTGCCTCGTTCTGCACATCTCTTGCCTCTGTCTGCATTACTCTTGCCTATTTCTGCACCCCACTTGCCTCTTTCTGCACTTCTCTTGTCTCTTTCTGCCCTTATCTTGCATCTTTATGCACCTCACTAGCGTCTTTCTGCAATTCTCCTGCCTCTTTCTGCACCTCTCTCTGTTCTTTCTGCACCTCTCTTGCCTCTTTCTGCACTTCTCTTGCCACTTCCTGTCCCTCACACTCTACTTTCTGCACCTCTCATTCTTCATTCTGCACTTCTCTTGCCTCTTTCTGCACTTCTCTTGCCTTTTATCTCTCTTGCCATTTTTCTGCACCTCACGTGCCTCTTTCTGCATTTCTCTTGCCTCTTTCTGCACCTCTCTTGCCTCTTTCTGCACTTCTCTTGCCTCTTCCTGTACCTCACACTCTTCTTTCTGCACCTCTCATTCTTCATTCTGCACTTCTCTTGCCTCTTTCTGCACTTCTCTTGCCTCTTTCTTTATCTCTCTTGTCTCTTTATGCACCTCACTAGCCTCTTTCTGCACTTCGCTTGCCTCTTTCTGCACCTTAGTCTCTTCTTCCTGCTCCTCTCTTGCCTTTTTTTGCTGTACTCTTGCCTTATCTGCACGTCTCTTGCCTCTTTCTGTACCTCACTTGCCTCTTTCTGCACCTCACCTGCCTCTTTCTGCACCTCAATCTCATCTTTTCTGCACCTCTGTTGCCTTTTTCTGCTCTTCTCTTGCCTCTTTCTGCAGTTCTCTTGCCTCTTTCTGTACCTCTCTTACTTCATTCTGCACCTCATTGCCTCTTTATGCACTTCTCTTGCCTCTTTCTTCAACTATCTTGTCTCTTTCTGCACCTCACTTGCCTCCTTCTGCACCTCACTCTCTTCTTTATGTACCTCTCTTGCCTCTTTCTGCACCTCACTTGCCTGCTTCTGCACTTCTTTTTCTTCTTTCTGCACTTCTTTTGCCTCTTTCTGTATCTCTCTTGCCTCTTTCTACTCCTCACTTGCCTCTTTCTGCACTTCTCATGCCTCTTTCTGCACTTCTCATGCCTCTTTCTGCAACTATCTTGCCTCTTTCTGCACCTCACTTGCCTCTTTCTAGACCTCACTCTCTTCTTTCTGTACCTCTCTTGCCTCTTTCTGCACCTCAACTTGTCTGCTTCTGCACTCCTTTAGCCTCTTTCTGCATTTCCTTTGCCTCTCTCTGTACCTGTCTTGCCATTTTTCTGCACCTCACGTGCCTCTTTCTGCACTTCTCTTGCCTCTTTCTGCACTTCTCATGCATCTTTCGGTATTTCTCTTGCCTCTTTCTGCACCTCACTTGCCTCAATCTGCTCTTCACTGCCTCTTATGGGATTTGCCACTGAGGGCTACAAATTTAACTTTAAAACATCAAAAATAGCCCACCTCAATGTCCTATTTTTGGGATATGAGCTGTCAAGTGAAGTGAAAAGTCGAAAAGCAAACTTTTTAGAAAAATGTGCGCTGCTCCAGCCTCCAAAATCATTAAAAAGTTAACCATCAATACTGGGATTCCTACATTTCGGCAGAACATACATTTTAGATTACGCACAAAGGATAAAACTTTTCTACGACCTAATAAAACCTGACTTTTCAGCCAGAAATTGGACACAAGAACATACTAATATTCTTCGTTCACTCCAGGAAGACATGATAGCTTCCAAACACTTGCAAACACGCGTAAACATACGCCACTTGCTCATCCATATAATTGCGTGTCAATGCGGGTACACTTACTTAACCTTCAATGAAGGAGAAACAATACCAATCGGATACAAATCACACCTGTACACAAATGCAGAAATGCGTTTCACTTCAACAAAGAAAATCCTGACAGCTGTTCAGACCGCTGTAGCAAGAGAAAGAGCACCTGCACAGGGGAAACGCATTATTGTCGTAACCCCGGTACCGGCTTTAGAAGCTGTTACAAAGGCTAGCATACCAAATGCGAAAGCCTTACATCCAAGATGGATACAATGGGCTAATTCTCTTACTGCAACGGACGTTGAATACAGATTTGATCCAAGTTTAAAAACACAGGCATTCCTTCAATATGAACACGAATATCCTCTACCAAATGAAATCTTGCCTCTCGATCAGTATGAATATATTATTTATACTGACAGATCTGTGCAACCGGCCATAGGAAGTAAGCAGCAATACAGCGCAGCGTGTGCTATCGTTAAAGGGCACATGCAGGATGGAAAGTTCTATCCGAGTTGCACAAAAACGCAATTGCTAGGAGACTGCACGGCACAGTTGGCAGAGTTAAAAGCACTGATACTGGCACTGGTAAATACGGATCATGTATTCCCCACACTAATCGTGTGTGATTTCTTTTACTGTGTTCAGTCATATAATGAATACCTAGACCATTGGGAGCAAAACGGGTTTAAAGTTGCGAAAGGTGGCACAATTAAGCATAAAATGCTATGGGAACAGGTAGCAGAGTTGAAAAACGAGCTACCAAGGACTCACGTGATCCATACACTGAGTCATCAACGTGATGGCGTTCACGTTGAAGGGAATTCATTGGCTGATGAAGCCACAAAGGGAATGGGGATTGGGAGCACACTGCCTCACAGTCCCAGCACAGTTCACCCCTTTGCATCCTGGTAAATGCAGTACACAGTTCAAACTTACTTCAAAATTAGCTGGAGTTTTTCACCAAAGTTGGTGCAGACATTGCTGTATATCTCTAGACACATGTTTCTGGGTTGAGCCCATCATCAGTAGAGAGCAGCAGTATTAAAGAGCAAAGAAAAATCATCTGGGGTTTCTGGAAATGCTGCCAAGTTCCTCTCAGGTCACAGAACCACTCACAGGCACACAGGTGCATCTCCAAAGCTTGTCAGCTTGCTGGCTCAAGGGAGCCTTTTAAACAGAATGGGGGTTGTGAGCACACTGCCTCACAGTCCCAGCACAGTTCACCCCTTTGCATCCTGGTAAATGCAGTACACAGTTCAAACTTACTTCCAAATTAGCTGGAGTTTTTCACCAAAGTTGGCGCAGACATTGCTGTATATCTCTAGACACGTGTTTCTGGGTTGAGCCCGTCATCAGTAGAGAGCAGCAGTATTAAAGAGCAAAGAAAAATCATCTGGGGTTGCTGGTAATGCTGCCAATTTCCTCTCAGGTCACAGTACCACTCACAGGCACACGGGTGCATCTCCAAAGCTCGTCAGCTTGCTGGCTCAAGGGAGCCTTTTAAACAGAATGGGGTTGGGAGCACACTGCCTCACAGTCCCAGCACAGTTCACCCCTTTGCATCCTGGTAAATGCAGTACACAGTTCAAACTTACTTCAAAATTAGCTGGAGTTTTTCACCAAAGTTGGTGCAGACATTGCTGTATATCTCTAGACACGGGTTTCTGGGCTGAGCCCGTCATCAGTAGAGAGCAGCAGTATTAAAGAGCAAAGAAAAATCATCTGGGGTTGCTGGAAATGCTGCCAAGTTCCTCTTAGGTCACAGTACCACTCACAGGCACACAGGTGCATCTCCAAAGCTCGTCAGCTTGCTGGCTCAAGGGAGCCTTTTAAATAGAATGGGGGTTGGGAGCACACTGCCTCACAGTCCCAGCACAGTTCACCCCTTTGCATCCTGGTAAATGCAGTACACAGTACAAACTTACTTCAAAATTAGCTGGAGTTTTTCACCAAAGTTGGTGCATACATTGCTGTATATCTCTAGACACGTGTTTCTGGGTTGAGCCCGTCATCAGTAGAGAGCAGCAGTATTAAAGAGCACTTCTCTTTTTGTTCCTTTCTTGCCTCTTTCTGCATCTTACTTGCCTCTTTCTGCACCTAACTTTCTTGTTTCTGCACCTCTCTTGCCTCTTTCTGTACCTCACTTGCTTCTTTTTGCACTTCTCTTGCCTTTTTCTGCACTTCTGTTGCCTCTTTCTTCAACTATCTTGTCTCTTTCTGCACCTCACTTGCTTCCTTCTGCACCTCACTCTTCTTTCTGTACCTCTCTTGCCTCTTTCTGCACCTCACTTGCCTGCTTCTGCACTTCTTTTTCCTCTTTCTGCACTTCTTTTACCTCTTTCTGTATCTTGCCTCTTTCTACTCCTCACTTGCCTCTTTCTGCACTTCTCATGCCTCTTTCTATACCTCACTTGCCTCTTTCTAGACCTCACTCTCTTCTTTCTGTACCTCTCTTGCCTCTTTCTGCACCTCACGTGCCTGCTTCTGCACTCCTTTAGCCTCTTTCTGCATTTACTTTGCCTCTTTCTGTACCTGTATTTGCATTTTTCTGCACCTCACGTGCCTCTTTCTGCACTTCTCTTGCCTCTTTCTGCACTTCTTCTGCATCTTTCGGTATTTCTCTTGGCTCTTTCTGCACCTCACTTGCCTCATTCTGCTCTTCACTTGCCTCTTATGGGATTTGCCACTGAGGGCTACAAATTTAACTTTAAAAAATCAAAAATAGGGGGCAAGATGGCGTTCGAGTAGTTGCTGCTGCTGCTGCTCGCTCCGCCGGTCAGACTTTCTGAACTATGGACTAAACCCTGTTTCTTTTGCTAAAACCATGCCTTAAAGTCTAGTGAGCCTAGCGAAAAGGAAGAAAGGCGGGTATATGGAGTTACCACAGTACCTGCATTGTGTTGTAGTATTCGCAGGCACAGTGGAGCGGATCTCGCGGCACACAACGACAAGGCGATCTCTCTCCCCATCGGCTGTCTCGGCTGAGGTCTCCACCGCTCCTACATCCCGGATTGTCGCTTCCCTGCGGCGGCTGAGGCGGCTGCCGACTCTGACGCAATCCTCGGCCGCGATATCGGCGATCTTTGGGAGCCTGGCAGCTGAAGTTACAGCTATGCGCCGGACGGTATCTAGAGGGCAGCGGATACATTGTTGCGCGCACGCTCCCGGGGCACAACAAGTAAGGATAACAGGGCGGGGGTTGAAAACCTCAAAAAACAAAAATATGTTGATAAACCTCGCAGGGAGTGAACAAACTACCTTGACTGCGCTGGAGCCCCGCCAGAAACGGCCAGATACCCGGGGGGCAAAAAACATTAAAGAGGTATTGGGAAGTGCTGACTCCCTGGAAAAAGCCGAACAGATTATCAAGCGGGGGAAAAGCACTCAGGTCAAGACCCACAAAGTTGCTGCTGCAGGATTAACTCTCTCAAAACCCCAAATTGGTCAACCACTTATCTCAAACATTTTTTCTCTAAATGAGGGGAAAGCACACAATATGATGGCAGGCGGTGCGGATGGTACGGATTGTAATTCTGGTAGTGCCACTGTGGCTGAAGTTTCCCCTGAGGCGAGCCAGGAGATCGATACACCCGCTGCTCAATCTACCCTGGCCATCAGACCTGGAACGGCACAGGAGGAAGGCAGCCATACTCAATCAACCACCAATGCCTCAGCTGTAGGAATCGATTTGTTGGTGACCTGTGGCGAGAATATAAATAATGAAGAAGAAACTCAAGACCTCCCGCCGAGAACGCCTGACAACATCGATAAATTCTATTCACTGACCGATGAGTCAATGGAAAGTGTGTCAAAGTCGGGAAGAGAGAACTCGAGTGAAGGAGGGAGCTACATTTGGAATAGTAGCACAGACTCAGAGCTATCCGCAAAAACTACCTCAAGAAAAAAAAACCTAAGGAAGAAGTCTAATCGTAACAAGGATCGCAGATCCCTAGAACAGGGAAGCAAGATGGGTCTGAAGTGGGATTACTCTGCTTCACAACTGTCGGCTCCTACTGAAACAATAAGGGGCTTAAAGGAGTACCACAATTCACTGGGAGGCGCTGACAGCGCGGCATCCACTCCTGTGAACGAACCTACATTGTCTGACCTGCTGTACTCCATTAAGAACTTTCAGGAGGAGGTTAAGCAAGATAATAGGAGAGCACGCCATGCCACGCAGAAGCTTCAGGGCACCGTAAGGAAAGTTGGTAAGACTTGTGCGGAGATTGCGGACAGAATGGCCTCAGTGGAAACTCGGACTGAAAACCTTGAGAAAGATGTTGCTACCTTGAAAACGCAAGGAGATGAACACGAGGGGATTGTGAAAGACCTCATGCTTAAAGTCGAGGAGCAAGAAAACAGATTACGGAGGAATAACTTACGCGTTCTTGGCATCCCAGAGGGGGCCGAGGGGGGCGATCCCAAGGCCTTTATGGTCACACTCTTCAAGGGAGCTTTTCCGGATTTAGATTCCTGGGATTGGGACAAGGAACTTCAACGAGTTCATCGCTTTCCCCTAACTCCATCCAAACACTCTAATTCTTCCACACAATACCCTCGAGCTATGTTGATATACTTTGGGAACTTCCTTCTGCGCCAGCTACTTTATGACCTAGTACGGCCAACCAACAAAAAAGAGTTCAATGGCATTACCTTTTTCACATGGCCTGATTTCGCACACGCTACTGTGGAACGCAGATGGAGGTTGAGACAACTCTTTTTGCCTTTTCAGCAACTTGGGGCCACAGTCTTTCTCCAGAACCCAGCCCGCTTAAAGGTCATCTATAAGGGCTCTACACGCAGCTTCACTTCCGAAATTCAAGCACAAACATTTTTGACAGAGATTACAGAACGTAAATAGGATGGAGTTAATTAGTAAAGTTGAAAGGCATACTGTAACTACTCTTTGAATATAGATTGTAGGAACTGAGTCTTTTTAACTACCTGAGGCTCTAGTACCTAGTATTGGCAATGGTTAGATCACTAGATAACGAGGCAACCACGAGCTAGACAGGGATGAAATGGTGGGCAACTATTGACCGAGGGGGCGGCACGGGTTCATCATTGCTCGGATGCCCTCACCCTGGCGCAGGCTGTGTCAGGTAACCTCAATGGGAGGTGGTGGGAGGGGGGAAGACGGGGAAGGGAGGGAGAGGGGTGGACTTGGGGATGGGGGGGAAGGGGTTGGCACTTTGGGGTTTTTCTTTAAGCAGTTTTGCCTTTTTTAATTGTGTTGAAAATTTCATTTTTGAATGTATAATTTACGCATAGCAACAATGAATATTTGTGGCCTTAATGATGCGAAGAAACGGAAGAACACTGCGATGGGTTTACGCTTGTTAAAGGCTGATGTGATACGTATGCAGGAGACACAGATTGAAAGGGCACAATTGCATTTGTTAGATACCCTTGGATATACACTGGTAGGGGCAACGACTCAAAGCTCAAGGACACGAGGGGTTGCAATAATGTCAGCCAATCGCTCTAACCGGTTTACTAGAACAGCAACTGATCAGAACGGAAGATGGGTAATTACCGAATGCTGTAGGAATAACAGGGATCCAATAACAATATGTGCGGTCTATGGGAGTATCCTAGATGATCCGACTGTTTTTAATTTTATAAATAATGAATTAGCTACCTGGCCACTACCCATAGTTATCTGCGGGGATTTTAATATAAATTTACCCTCTAACCAGAATATTGCCCTTGACAATAATTGGGTGTATAATGGTCGTAAACCAAAGGTTTTTGATGCTTTAAGAACTCTTTGCCGGGAACAAGCACTTTCCGATATTTGGAATCTGTGGCACTCTAAGGATCCTGGCTTTACTTTCTTCTCTTTTCCACACAAAAGCATACCAGACTAGAGTATTGCTTTGCATCTCACACTATTATGCATGTTTGTTCAATAGAGAGGCTTCGCGTATATTGGCAGACCATAACCCTTTAGTATTAGAAATTAGGGGGTTTGGATCTAGTAATGTTGCTCTACCCAAGTGGAGTTTTGAACGCTCCCTACTTTTGAATGATGAGTACTGTACTCATATGAGGAAGTGGATTCCTCAATTCCATATGGAAAATATAGGAAGCGCTGGAATAGATATAGTCTGGGATGCATGGAAAGCCGGAGTCAGAGGGGAGACACTTAACTTCTCGCTAGCTCTGAACAAAGGAAAGCGACTTACTTTAAACAATATGCAGAATGACCTAGCAGCCGTGGAGGAAGGCCTGATTGCTGCAATTCAAGTTGGCAAAGACACATTAGAAGCATATAATAAAGTAATGTTAGCCAAGGCAAAAATGCTAGAGGTAGTAGCTAAGAGAGCGGCTGACAGGCTAGAGGCCTGGCGTGAGAAGGCATACGAGTGCAGCGAACAGGTTGGGCATCATCTAGCGATCCGGGCTAGACAGAGAATTACTCAAACCCAGATAGCTGAGATTAATGACCCTGCAGGAGGAAGTACCTCCGACCCAGACCGTATTCGCAAGGTAACCTATTCATTTTATCAATCCTTATATTATGAGGATACCCCCGCTAATCTGGGAGATGTTATCTCTTATATCAACCAGGCTCCAGTGGTACAATTTTCTCAGGAAGATCAGCAGTATTTAGAGGAGCTCCCTCAGTGGGTGGATATTTTGTTATGCATTAGTAGTCTCCCGAGTGGTAAAGCCACCGGACTAGACGATATACCCTTGGAGCTCTATAAGAAATTTGCCCCACAGCTGAAAGAGCTGATGTTTCAATTATTTCTGTATGTTTTTAGAGGGGGAAAGCCTCCCCAATCTTGGACACAGGCTAAAGTTATAGTTTTTCTCAAAAAAAAAAAAATCACCACTGGAACCAGGGTCTTACCGACCCATTACGTTAATTAACGCTGACAATAAGATATACTCTAAGATCCTCGCCATGCGTTTAGCCACTGTTATTTATAAGGTGGTCTCACCCCGACAACATGGTTTTATACCAGGACGGGGCACGACGGACCATATTAGGAGAGTCATCTCACTATTTGATGCTGCTACTGTCACAGGAAAGCCAATAGCACTTATATTATTAGATGCAGAGAAGGCCTTTGACAGGGTCTCCTGGGCTTTCCTTTGGGAGACCCTGTCGAGGGTCGGAGTTAGCAATGGGTTGATACAGGCTTTCAAGATGCTCTATTACCAACCTAGCGCAAAACTTTTTATAAATGGCGTGTTTACAGACTTTTTTGCTATTACTAGGGGTACGCGCCAGGGCTGTCCAAGTTCCCCGCTGCTGTTCGCGCTTTATATCGATCCTTTCTTGCGGCTTCTTGAGAACAATAGGATCATTAGACCCATTGAATCCCAGGGATGGGAAACTAAAGCTTTGGCGTACGCCGATGACATTGCTATCGTTACTCCTGATCCCGATACAGCAATACTAGAGATTGAGGCTGAAGCGGTGAGATTTGGGCAAGTCTCGGGGTACTCTCTAAATGGCACTAAGACGCAGATTGTGTGTAAAAATTTTAATATGATTAATACTAGTAGACAGGTAGAGAAAGCAACATACCTTGGGGTTGATATTTTGGTCAATATTGATAAGATTGTTGACTGTAATATCAATCCGCTGATTGTTAAAACAAAAAGTGAATTAAGGAGATTACACAATCGTCATCTATCAATTATTGGTAGATGCAATATAATAAAAATGTTATTTTTTCCTAAATTTTTGTATATGCTAAGGGCAATTCCGGTGGAATTTACTAATAGTTGTTTGAAGCAGATCGAGGATTTATTTTCTCGTTTTATTTGGGCATATGAAAAACCCAGAAGATCATACAAATTTTTATCTTTGCCAAGAGAAAGGGGAGGTTTGGCTCTACCTAATATTCGATTATACTATTGGGTCACCTCCCTACTCTCTAATTTAACTCTTATCTCCGAAAAACCAAGAGATAGTATAATTAATGAAATTCCAACACCCATAGAACTTATAATGGGCAAGGATGCATGGGGGTGGCTCTGGAAATTCTTGAATGATAGCCATTACAAAAAAGTCTGCTTTAAATCGTTAATTGGTGGACATAGAGCAATGAGGCAAGTACGGAAATTATTAGGTATAGGACGATTAAATTATTATACCCCAATTTGCAACAACCCCAACTTGCCGGGAATTTTTAGAGATCCCGTTGCTAAAAGATGGGGCGAGGCGGGCCTAACTAAACTGGGCGATTTATACTCTTTAACAAATATAGCTAGCTTTGAAAGTCTTAAAGCTACCTACAATTTAGATAGGAGGGATTGTTTTTAAATACTTGAAAGTACGGGATTTTCTAAGTAAAAAAGGGGGAGGCCCTATAGGCTTTGCCAAAAATGCTATGATAGATAAATTAAGGAAAAAGGTAGTGCCTTCTATCGGAGAAGCATACTCCTTTTTTAATTCGTTAATGCCGGATGACCTGGAGTCAAGAGCAGCTAAATGGAAATCTGAAATAGGAATGCAGGAAGATCTTTTCTTTCATTCGTTAGAATTAGCCCAGAAAATTTTAATCCCGGCTAGACTCCAAGCTCAATATTATAAATCATGTTTCTCCCTCTACTACACTCCTCAAAAGATTTCTAAATGGGCTACAGGGAAAGGTACACATTGTCCTCGGTGCTCTTTATATCAGGCTGACTTAAATCATATGTTTAATGCATGTAGGGCCCTGTGGAATTTAAAACAGGAAATCTCCCAATTTCTTAAGGAAGTACTGGGGGTTGATGTCTTCTTATCACCTTCCTTGATCGGTCTGGGGGTTGATCCGCAATTGCAAGGGAGGCCTGGCGAACACCTCGTGTTTATTGGTATGGCTATATTTCGGCTTTGCCTAGCTTCCGCCTGGTTGGATGCAATACCCCCTGGTTTTCATCAATGGTTGTCCCGACTACTGGCAAACTATCATTTTGAGAAAGCAATTTATTCAAAAAGGGGGTTGAGGGCTCGATCCAAAGGACTAAAAATTTGGGCTCCGCTGAGGTCTTGGCTCGAGAGGTATTAGGCAAATTGATTGTGATTTTGATTTAGACTTTGTCCAACCCCGGGGGGGAGGGTGCTCAGGGAGGAAGGGGTGGAAGGGGTGGGGGGATGATTGTTAAAAAACTTAAAATGTGCATTCTTTCTATTGTTGCATTCTTTTTGTCTCTGTTGGGTATATCTTATATGTTTTGAAGCCATGTGTTATGTTTTGAATTTGCTATTTACTGTTATTTTGCTTTTGTTTTTTTGCTTATATTTGTATGCACAAAATAAAAACAATAAAATCAAAAATCAAAAATAGCCCACCTCAATGTCCTATTTTTGGGATATGAGCGGTCAAGTGAAGTGAAAAGTCGAGCAGCAAACTTTTTAGAAAAATGTGCGCTGCTCCAGCCTCCAAAATCATTAAAAAGTTAACAATCAATACTGGGATTCCTACATTTCGGCAGAACATACATTTTAGATTATGCACAAAGGGTAAAACTTTTTTTACGACCTAATAAAACCTGACTTTTCAGCCAGAAATTGGACACAAGAACATACTAATATTCTTCGTTCACTCCAGGAAGACATGATAGATTCCAAACACTTGCAAACACGCGTAAACATACGCCACTTGGTGATCCGTATAATTGCGGGTCAATGCAGGTACACTTACTTAACCTTCAATGAAGGAGAAACAATACCAATCGCATACAAATCACACCTGTACACAAATGCAGAAATGCGTTTCACTTCAACAGAGAAAATCCTGACAGCTGTTCAGACCGCTGTAGAAAGAGAAAAAGCACTGGCACAGGGGAAACGCATTATTGTCGTAACCCTGGTACCGGCTTTAGAAGCTGTTACAAAGGCTAGCATACCAAATGCGAAAGCCTTACATCTAAGATGGATACAATGGGCTAATTCTCTTACTGCAACGGACGTTGAATACAGATTTGATCCAAGTTTAAAAACACAGGCATTCCTGCAATATGAACACGAATATCCTCTACCAAATGAAATCTTGCCTCTCGATCAGTGTGAATATATTATTTATACTGACAGATCTGTGCAACCGGCCATAGGAAGTAAGCAGCAATACAGCGCAGCGTGTGCTATCGTTAAAGTAAAGGGCACATGCAGGATGGAAAGTTCTATCAGAGTTGCACAAAAACGCAATCACTAGGAGACTGCACGGCACAGTTGGCACAGTTGGCAGAGTTAAAAGCACTGATACTGGCACTGGTAAATAAGGATCATGTATTCCCCACACTAATCGTGTGTGATTTGTTTTACCGTGTTCAGTCATATAATGAATACCTAGACCATTTGGAGCAAAACGGGTTTAAAGTTGCGAAAGGTGGCACAATTAAGCATAAAATGCTATGGAAACAGGTAGCAGAGTTGAAAAACGAGCTACCAAGGACTCACGTGATCCATACACTGAGTCATCAACGTGATGGTGTTCACATTGAAGGGAATTCATTGGCTGATGAAGCCGCAAAGGGGGCTGTTCGCACGGCTTCCGTAGCAGCACTCACTCGTTCCAATACGAGAATAGACGGTGAGATTATTGTAGCTGTCTTTGCTTCACGCAAAGGCAGCACAGCAGTACCTAAAAAATTTCCACTCAAATACTCCTACAAGTAACATTCCATATGCTCAGATTCCTGGAGTGAGGGATAGGGTAATACCAAATATGGATCGTAGGCAAGGTTTAATACTAGCAGCACACGAGGGTTTGGGCTCTGCGCACACAGGCGTTACAGCGACTATTTCTTTATTGAAACAGCGCTATTGGTGGCCAGGGTTAACTAAGCAAACTAAACTAAAGACTATGTCTTGAATTGCGACATCTGCCAGCAGATGAAATGCTCCACGGTAGCGAAACCTGCGCAGACGCCATTATTAAAATCAGACAAACCTCTTGCATGTGTGTACTTGGACCACTGCGGCCCCTTACAAACGGATGGGGCTTACAAATATATCATGGTTGCAGTGGATTCCTGCTCGAGATTCCTATGGGTATGGCCTCAGCGCTCGGCTGATGCTCGAACTGTTATCAAAGATTTGTGAGTCTTTATCAGCACATACGCAGTAAGCACGTTACATTCTGACCGCTGCCCTGCGTTTAGCTCTCGGGCTTACAAAGAGGCCATGGAAGGAATGGGCATAGCATTGCGGTACTCCTCTTCGTACCATCCCGAGGGAAATTCAGTTGTGGAGAGGAAAAACCAGGACTTAAAGCAATCTTTAACAACTAGGGTATTAGGCAAGGGCGGTAGTTGGGTCAAACACCTTTATGGGGTACAGCGGGCGTTAAACAACCAGCCATGAAACTCTCTAGGGGGTGTCACTCCATATGAAGTCCTCTTTGGGACACGAATGTGGGTACCTGATCTTGATTGTGAAGGCGCAGTGGCGGATGAAAAACCATTTGATATCCATGATCGTTTGGCTGTTTTACAGGATCTAAATGAATCCAGGGCAAAACAAATCAATGTCCGACTAAAGCAGACCACCACTGGGGAAGTCAAGGCAGACACGGCAAGACCTGTCTGGAGCCCAAAAGTCAGGGATCTGGTCAGAGAGAAAATTGCGGACAAAAGGAATTTGGACCTTCATACAGAACACCTGTACCAGTCCTTGCAGTACAAGGAACAAGAACTGTGCTTTTGCCGCCTCTTGCCGGGAAAAAGGAGAAAAGATTTGTCTCAATCGACTTAATCAAACCACACTACGTGGCCAATAATAAGCAGTAGGCCTCGTGGTCTCCACAGTAGCAGACGCCCTCCTCTAGCTACAATCCAAGAAGTTCAAACAGAAAGACTCATCACGTTTGAAGAGCCACCTGTAAGGAATGAAGGACTAAGCAACAATGCTATGGAACTTGTTCCACTTGAACCAAACATTCAAATTCAAAATGAACATCAGACTAATTCACAAGTTGCAGTTTAGGGGGCCCTCAATCTACTATTCGCAAGCTCCAGATCATCCAAAACTGTGCAGCCCGCACACTCCTTCAGATTCCCCGTCGGCACTCAATCATTCCAGGATTAAAGAGCCTGCACTGGCTCCCGGTCAGGGAAAGAATCCAATTTAAGGCCTTGTGCATTGCTCACAGGGCTTTCTGGAAGACTGGCCAGGCCATCAGCCAATTTCTGATCACTCCCTACCAACCGAACAGACAGCTGCGATCGTCATCTTCCTTCCTCGCCCTAGTCCCCAAAATCAAGAGAGCAAGTTGTGGTGGTCGCTCCTTTGCCTATAACTCAGCTAAATTATGGAACTCTCTTCCTTTCCACCTGCGGGCCGAGCCCAACCTACTACCTTTCCGAAAACTCCTAAAAACTCTGCTTTTCAACAAACCCCTATAGACCTTAACAGCCTCCCTGCCCACGTTTGTCTGCAGCGCTAGGACGCCTCAGGGTAGCTACCGCGCTTTACAAATGTTCTTTTCATTTCATTTCATTTCATACAGAAGTCTACGTCAACATGCCTCGTCAAGAGCAAAATAACATTTCAACTAATCCCGATGCAATTCCTACAATTGATCGAACTGCTTCTGGCTATTTCATGAACTTTGATACGTTTTCTCTGGATCCAAGCGAGCCGGAAACGACGCCAGCCAAAACACCATTCAAGCAACAAATAAAGAACTTTCTTCACTTTCTAAAAAAGACATACCTGGTATCGCCTTGGATTGAACTCTGGGTAATTTCTGGGACATTATTTTTTCTTTTCTAGCTTGGCTTAGTACTAACTTTTAGTATGCTTATTAATGGACGCTATCTTCAACAAAGCTCCATAGCCCAAAAGGTCAACATACTACTGAAGCCACATCCATCATCACATCGTGAGCAAAGAGACTTGTCATCAGTGAACATTACAGCAGTTCCTATACCGGATGGTATAGTATGGGACAAGGTTGATTTTAACATATTCGGTCAGACCAAACTTTTAAAAATTAATCATATATTTAAAATTTTATTCAGTGATATCATTACCTCAAGTACATTTTCTGATGATTGGGACTCTGTTAATAATATGTTGTCTGATTTAGAGAAAACTGCTGCATTTTCTAGTAATGAAATGTTAGAGGGTTCTTCAGATTATGACACATTGTACTGTTACCAACATTATGGTCATCATTTCCTGCACAAATCCATTTCACCTAGGAATGTTTTTGAGTACCATCAGTGGGAACATTGCCCAACACCACCAAAAAGTAGCTCACAAATGTTTGCAGAGAAATTTTCATACTTTTCAGGGTTTAACCCCACAGATCCAGCCTCATATTACTCCAAGGTTGCACCAGCACTGAAAATTATGTTGACAAGCACTAACCAGATTTACTCTGCTTCCTTTTTGGCCCAATTGTCTGAACAGGGTTTCGACCTATGGAAAGATGAAATTGACTTAAAATCAGTTTGGGGTTCAAGGGACTGGCAAGTCCAGGGTACAGAGGCACTATTTAGAGCATGCCTCATTCCACAGCAGATGATCTTTTTAAATGATACTGTGCAACAGACATCCTGTCTTGGACTAGCCAAGAGCAAGGACCTGAACACCCCTAGGTTTCCAACACCGACATATGGGGGGTGGCAGAATTCAACTACAAAAGAAGGGGCAAAAGTGGATGACATCTTAGAGTACAATAGAACAGACCCAATTTGGAAACAGTGGGTGGTTTGGCCCTTAGACACGAATAGCTGTCACAAGCGATTCCTGAACATCACCAAGGGAATCAGTGTCCATAGGGCAGGCCCACGTTATGTATAGAGACATCATCAAGGGGTAGTGACATCCTACAGTGTTGGGAAGTTATGCCTCGGTTGGCTAGAAACCTCAACACTTGCAGAAGTGAAACAACACTTATCTTTACTCTCACTTGACATAGATCTTAGGGACTTTTTACTAGGACCCAGGAAAACACGTCAAAAAACGTTTCATATATGCAGGCATATATGCTGCCTATAATGAAAACTGGAAGATTTCCCAACAAGAGGCCGCAGAGAGAATACGGGAAATAGACCGTATAAACTTAGAAAAAGCTTTAGCTGTGGTAGATAATGGGTTAACAACTTTGACCTCCAGGATATATTCATTGGGCAACATTGTATCTTCTGCTATCGACATACTGGAACAGGATTTAGCCATATTACAACACGGCCAATCTCAGTTACGTTCTATTATGTTATTAAGCTGGACGCTGCAATCTTTGCGTGCAGGCTTTGTGCCTTGGCGTTTTATAAACAGTACGTCTCTGTTTTCTGAATATAATCTAACAGATACACAGATAGAAATGGCACAAAGGGGAGCTAAATATACAATGCTGCATATTGAAAAAGTGGACAGGCTACCATTCACAGTGGCAGAATCACCATCAACAGAATGGCTAATCCACGGCCATATCACTCTCCCGGTCACGACCTTTCAGTTTCAGTATTTCCTGGAGCAAAGGCAGGCAGGCAGATATGAAATATTGGGTAAAGAATACATTAAGGAATCCTGGGAATTACCATATAGATTTCGATGCCGGAGTGGGGATCGTGAAGTATTCCTGAGTGGTACAAACTGCAGGAACGCTTTAAGCGGCTCTCTCATGTGTCAGGACATTATTTTACACGGAGCTTGTAATGGTTCGGTGGCAAATCTGTCTTGCCACATGAAAGGAACTCCTGCTGCCGTGATCACACCAGTTTTCGAGTTACTCTCGAATGGGAGCTACTTGATGCTGAATGATCAAGGTTGCTGTGGTATGCTTCTGGGCATCGCCTATCTGGTCACTGTGAACGCCAGGGTTACATGCTGTATACAAGTATTGTTTCCCCCAACAAATACAGTCAGGGAGGCGCCTTTGTGGCCTTCGTTAGAGATATCGTTTATAAAATTTGACGCTTTGAGCAGAATGAAAGCCATGCTTTTACAGCAAACTGTACCCTTGACCTCCGCTCGAGAGACCTTTGATCTTCAAGTTGCAAGGACCTCGACCGAGATACAGGCACTTATTCGTACAAACTGCCCCTTTCATTTCGTTGAAATGGTGGGTCGTATCTTTAACATGTCTGATACGAGTTGTATTGTACACCTATTTAAGACCATAGGGTCAGGTTTATTAGGCACCTTCCAAACAGTCCTCTGAGTTATCCCAAATTTTATACACTCCGTATTGGAAGCATCTTTGGAGGTTTACCTCTGATACTGCTTTTAATAGCTGGAATACTGATCGTCATTTTCCTGATACGCAATGGACGGCCCAATCACGAATGAAATGGTGAAAGCTCTTCTGGAACGTAGATACCGTGAGCGCATGGTACAACATCTGGGCGTGCCTCGCCAACGAGAACTGAGTGCTTCTTGGTTCTTATCATTTAGACCAGTCTGGATGGACTGCATCTTACCAGTTCTTCGATGCCTGTTTTGCGGTGAAGAATGCGTGTTGGACATTTGTCTGACACTAGAGTCAGAGACGCCTGCGGACTTGAACACGAGGCTGGAACCGCTGAGGTCCCACGCTCGGCTGTGTCCCCAGCGTATTCCTATCCTGACGAATGCATTCCTTGAAAACCCGCAGGTGCCTTTTGCTACAACTGGGGTGAGCATCAGCTCAGCCACCACTAGCGCTGACCCAGCACAAGCGCTACAACTAGCACTACGGGAACTGAGGTATCGACTACAGCACCGGCTGCCGATATGCCAACTATGGGCAGTACTGAATATCATCTGTGCTCCATCGACGTACTGTGTGAAATATTAGAATTCCCGTCCCCTACAGCAAGTGACTGATGTTGCGTCTCCCAGCCAGGACACTTAATCTTCAATTGGCTCATCATGTGCTGGGAAAGAATTCGGAGTTTCCTTTTTCATTTCGACTCTGATTAAATTTGGAACATTTCCTACTAAATTGACACTATCGCTAGAGAAACCATGGCCTTCTAGAACGCTTGTAAAAGTTTTAAATTCTATAAATGAACTCAGCTAGAGCTTTAGCTTGAGTACAAATTCAAAAACTGACTCTACACATTTTTCCCCTCTTAGAAATGTTTTTAAATATGCTTTTAAAATTAAAAAAATGTTTTTATGTGGCTCACTGACAATTATATGCGCTACCACCTAGTATGACTTAGTAGTTTGCTGTCATTGTTTATTATTGTTGGCTATTAAAAGGAGTGGGTGTTATGTTTCATATAGATGCCCTAATATAGGCATGGTTTGAGATGCCCTAATATAGGCATAATCTTTCACCTACATTAGTTCCCTATTCCACAATAACAGGCGCTGAGGGCTGAACCTTATCTAGACTGTGGTTTGGGTACAGAAGGAGGGTTTTTCCCGAACAATGGCCTCCTATACCATCTTCGATGTGCTCATCCAGTATGATTAAATATTCATAAGAGTTCTGGGAAACCAGGCAGGGGCTAGGATCCACCTGCATAAACATCTACGTAACCGGTTCATTCCATACGTCATCTTCATACCCAACAATGGCTAACCCAAGACACAAGGGACAAAGGGACTCTATACTTTTCTGTATAAATACAGCACCTCTTGCTATCAGTAGTTAGAGGGAACCGAGACTTCCAGGCCGACACACTGACCAGAGACGCTGAGGCTCCTGCATGCAGTCGCTCCAGCTGACAGTGGTCTAATCATCCCTTGCAGGGTGTCCAACTCGAGACCAGGACGAGGTCCCACACTCTCATTATTCAGGTAATGGGGTTTGACTAAATCCTAGCGGAATTCTTGGCTTCTTTCGCACCTACTCACATGCTAGGTACACTTAGGTACATCTAGACAGGCTTCGTAGGAGTATGTGCTTTATTTTATAAATGCATTTTATATTCATGACTATTGCAAAATGGTAGAACTGTACTATCCCTTTTTATTCACTGTACTGCTGATCATATATCTCTGCTACTGTTTAACAGTTGTCGCAGCACATATATTTTATACTAGAAGAACAACTGTGCAATAAATTCTTATTGTAAACACGCTCAACTGTTTCTTCTGTGTAACTCTCTGAGACCAAATGAGCAAGCACGAGTGACTGAGCGAAAAGTAGTACATTGTTTCCACGAGTCTGAGGAATCAGGGTTGTTGTGTTCTGAGGTTGCCAAAAACTAATCTCTCTGATAAAAAGGAGATTCTAGTGGCACTGTGAGCTAGCTAATGCAAAGAGGCTAACATACGTGGTGGGGGTGGTCAGAATCAGTCTGCCACCAGGCCCACAATGTATGTTATCCAAAAGCGCAGGTCCTGCAGGGGTACTATAGGAACTACACTACAAGGGAGTGAGTCACATCATTAGGCTGCAGTACTCAACCCATCACAGAGCTTTGCTGTAGTTGATATGGATCTGAAAAATGGGCATGCCAGACATCTGGTGGAATTGTGTCTGGTAGGGACCTCAATGGGGTATCATGGCCATTTGCAACCAACTGCCAGAAGGTTTTGGTATCTTTAGATACGGCTGCCTCATAGATGTTTTCCCATACTTTAGCTTCCCAATCCCAAAGTGCTTTTGCTTGAATTGATTTATACTCCTTTCTCTTCAGTCTGATTAAAGATGTTTCTCCCAGCGTGAGGGCCAGACGGAGTTCATTCTTTTTGTTGTTACACAGCTTATTATACCAAGAACACTTGGGGTTAATCTGGGCCTTTGAGATCTTGCAGGCACGTGTGAAGCACATACCCAATGTTTCAAATGGGCCCTCATTAGGATAAATGTAGCCTATCTAACTCGTGCACTGCTTTCCTAAGAGCCCCATTCATACAGTCTCTACTGGGTTGGTTCTGAACTACTTGGCCCCATTTAATCTTGCGCCTATCATTCGATGGCAATAGGTTAGAGGCAAGAGATATCAGAACATTTGACAAGGGATAAAAAAGGTCATATAATGTCTAGTGGAGGGCATTATGAACCCTATCCTAACTGGGAAGTATCTTAAAATCTGCCACGTGTTTCCAAAGCTGTACTGGTATTAGATTATAATCAATTCTAGTAGAATGTCCTGGGCGGTTAAAAGTGTGCATAGCATTTAGGTCAGAAGGGAAGCGACCATTGAATGCCCTCAGACCGCATGTCAAAGTAAATGACAGGAGTTGGTATGCAGCACCAGTCTCTCGCTTTACTGGGGCAACCTTAAGAGCTAGTATCCCCCATTCATCATCTTCTCTCACTTACGGGAGATCAGGTACCCATATCACAGGGTTCATAGGTAGTATTAAATCACCAGCAAAGATCGCATTTTCATGCAAATCAAATGAGGCCCTATGTTGGGCGAGGTCCCGAATCGTCTCAGTTTCCCCCCCACTCCAAGTCATCCTATTATAGATATTGTACAAATAGTAAGTGCAGGAATCATTGCCAGTAATCGATATCCCCATAATATCAAGTGAGATTGGAGAGAGGGACTGTATTTTGGCATTAATGTTGTTTTGGCCCAGATAAAGAGCCCCCAGAGAGTCGCCCCTTTGCAGTGCTATGAGCAGCTACATAATAGGTTGTATATCCTGATCTATAAAGGGGTTCAATAGCCCAAGTTTCTTGAAAAAAAACAGAGATCAAATTGGACAGTGAAGGTCCCCCAAGACACATCCTCCAGCTTCCTCCTGATTCCCGCTACGTTCCATGAAAGCAAATAAAAAATAATAGGAGTACCAAGAGGGGGACTAAAGGGAGTAATAACTGGGCAGATGGAAGTATTGGGGATGGAACTAGAGGTAACAATAGCTTTAGAAGTGAGAGTATCCTGGTGTGAGATATAAACTAGACACATATGGTCTGGGGTAAGTGTCTCCTTCAGCCAGTCTACTGTTGGAGTTTCCAAAGTCTCAGCTTGATCGTGATGACTACCTTTTAGAGGGGTAGTTGATCACAATGAGCAGGCGAATTGGATTTGAACCTAACCGTTGGTGCCTGAACCAGACGGTGTCGTAGCTCCCTGTTCACTAGGCCCTCAACTAAAAATCTTGATTTCAGCTCAAGCCTGATGTAATCATAAGAACCTGACGGGTCTGAAGGATCATTGAATCTTTTCGCATCCAGAATATCTGACTGAACAACAGAATAACAGTGGTGTAAGGACTGTATCAGGCCGCTCGCCTGATTGTTCATCAACCTAGGCACCATCATGTCACTCCTCTTCTAAAGAAACTTCATTGGCTTCCGGTGGTCCAGCGCTGTGCCTTCAAGGTTGGGTGCCTCATTTTTAAGTCACTCAATGGAAGAAGCCCTAAATTTGTGAACAACTTGATTAACAAGCATGCTCCCACACGCAATCTCCGCTCAGCGCACAAGTTATTTCTGTCCACTCCCTCTTTCAAATTAAAGCGCACTGGTGGTGCCAGGTTTGCCATTTTGGCCCCCATGTTCTGGAACTCCCTCCCCTCTGAAATCCGTTTCTGTACCAACCTCCTCGGCTTCAGAAGCCTTCTTAAAACTTGGCTATTCCGTCAGGATTTTTGAATGTTCTCCAGGACTTGGGTGTCAATCAAAGTAGCGCCATGAAACCTCCCCGGTGTATGTGCGCTTTACAAATTCATTTTAACATAACATAACATAACGTATCTGGAAGATACACTTATTTATAAGTGATTCAGTTTCTTCGTGGGCACCCTTGGGTAAGGTGGGGATCTTAGGCATATAAACCAGAGCTGCTGTCATTTTCCTTGGTAATGCCACCCTTCCTACCCAGGGAGGGCCCTTAGTACTGCCTCAAACTGGAACGCGCACATCCGGGTGAATAGCCCAATCTGGTTCTTATGTTCACTTGCAAGGTTTTTATAGATATTCCTTGTGGGTTTAAATTGTAACGGGTGGGCTGGACACAGTACAGGTTTAGTGGTCAAAGATGGTCAAAGATGCAATTTTAGGTAGATGGGTATTTTCCGCAGGTGAAGGGCGAGCCAAGACCATATGATTTCTTGCACTATTTCTCCCATTAATGAGGGTATAAGCAGGGTAGATGTCAGACTGGGGATTTTTAGGTAGAGTTTTCTTCACCATAAGTCTTAACTCTTTCACCTGGGAGGTTAGAGCTGATAATTGGGACTTTAAATCGAGGACCTCTGCCTGCAGGTTTTGTACCAGGTCAAAGCTTGACTATCCTCACTGCAGACATGGGTGTTAGGGATCATGGGTACTGATTCTAAAGGAGGAGAAGAAAGTATCAAGGTGCCGCAAGCTTTAAATGTAGTCTTAGATGGAACTGAATCATGAGCAAGGGAAGTCAATGGTAAAAACCTAGTTGTACATATTATTGTAGGTGACAATGGTGTCAGCATTTTACTAGCAGTAGGAGATCTAGATACGAGAGCTGGGTCATTGTTAGCTGCAGTCGGGGCAAAGTCCTTTGGACTGGAAGAAGGGCTTACACCTTTCTGTAAGACTGGTGATATTTTGTTTTTAGCTTTCTGCTTCCTAATGAAGATAGAGGGGACTTTCTTTGCACTCACAGAGGAATGTGTGCAGACACCTTGCCCTCTGCCAAAAGTGTTTCAACTTCTAAAAGAAGTGTATCAATGTCCTTTAAGATAACATTATTCGCTGGATTGTTCATAGAAGTCGGAGAGGCAGGTTTGTGGTTCTTTACCCTCTTTTCCAGAGTGGAGTCCGTAGCTTTCCGCTTCCCAATGGCCTGTCTGCAGTTAACCTGGAACTAGCGTCTTTATCACAGGTGGGCACTGAGCGTCTGTAGCTACGTCAACTATTTAAGAGCCCCACACACCCATGACAGTTTCACTAGCTCGAAGTAGGAGGCAACCAATTTCAGAAAGGGATAGGCATGAAAGTCATAGAAAGGCCACAAGCCGCCGATGGAAGTTGAAATAGCCTAGTACATAAAGAGCACAGGCCTTACTTATCAGCAGATTGAAGAAGGGAGCGATGGAAGAGTGGTGGCCCTGCCCCGGCTCTTCCTGGCTCTTCCTGTCGCTGACTGGTACAGACTGGCCCTCTCTTAGCCAAGGCCACGCCCTCGTGCATCCTGTGCAGTGGGTCTCCTTGCGTAGTTTTAAGGCGTTCCGGCGCCTCCCATGACCGTTGCGGCCTCCGGGCTGGAAAGGCAAAGGATGCTGGGGGGTGTAGTTTCCTCCCCCCTAGCAAGTGATCAGGTCTGCAGTGGCTGCAGGGAGCAGCAAGCAAAGATTCCAAAATCGCCATTTGTGATTGTTTATGTGCAGGAAGTGACACCTTCCTGCACATAAACAATAATTCCCCCCAACTCAGGCACCCTTGCGCTATTGTGCAAGGATGCCTGCGTTGGCGCCATACAGCTTAATTTAGCACCTGCGCTAGGTGAAACGCAGGGGTGCCCATTATCTTTGTAAATACGGTGCATCCCTGTGTTTTCAGAATGGCGAAGCGTGGCTTCAGCAAGTTTTGCTTAACGCCACGCTACGTCATTCTGTTGTACATATGCCCCAGAGTTTCGACACAAAACTGGTAGGACAACCTCTTTGGCCTCTATGGAAGGCTGAATTGATTATAGGGACGAACCCCGGTCTTAATCTCAAAATGATTTTATCGTTAAAGATTCTTAAGTACGGATGACAGCACAGAAAAGAACCCAGCCCACAAATTCTTCTTGCTGTTGATAGCTACTAGATAGAAAACTTTAAGCGTTCAAAACTTTTCTGTTGCCTCATCTAGTGGCTCAAAAGGAGAATCCTGTATAAAAAGCCAGAACCAAGGGAGGGTCCCGTGAAAGATGTAAATCCCTAACTCTTTGTCATCACAACTCAAAACTCTTGAATAATCTTCAGGCAAGGGAATCAACAGTCAACTGCAGACAAGTCACCTAAAGGCCTTAAAAGCTGACCACTGTAATCTCAGAGTAGAAACAGCCACAACAAAATGGGCAAATTCTTTTCAGAACCCTCACAAATGAAAAATGTGTAAAATATTCTCAAGAGAACAGTTGACTGGTAAAAATGTTTTACTCCGACACCATTGCTCAAAATATGCTCAATGATGATTATAAGATTTTTTTGCCAACTCTCTTCTGTAAAATGCAAAAAGAACAATTGATGGACAGAATGCAGAACAATGTCATGCATTCACCCCAGTACAGAGATCTAGGCCTAAATCCATTGTTTTTTTGCTCCCCATGCCATTCCAGTTTGAACCTAGCCATATGGAAATCAGTCTTGACCCTGCGCCCATTGGGAACAGTCCAGCCCAAACTGCCAGGCCAGGTCCTCCCTGGACTGGAAACAAGTATCCTAGGACCGGTTTCGGGGTTTCACCCCTCATCAGCCAGGATAGCTTGACTCCAATGGCATGGAGAGCACGGGACCCGCGTCTGGGCATACCTGTCCCACTCGGGGTGACAAATGCAAAAAGAACAATTGATGGACAGAATGCAGAACAATGTCATACATTCACCCCAGTACAGAGATCTGGGCCTAAATCCATTGTTTTTTTGCTCCTCATGCCATTCCAGTTTGAACCCAGCCATATGCAAATCAGTCTTGACCCTGCGCCCATTGGAACAGTCCAGCCCCTAACTGCCAGGCCAGGTCCTCCCTGGACTGTAAACAAGCATCCTAGGACCAGTTTCCGGGGAACAATGGATTTAACCCAGATCTATTGACTGGGGGTGAATGTTTGATTTGCTCTGCATTCCGTCCATCATCTGTATGTCTTTAACTCACTTCTGGAAGCGTGCATGGAAAGATAGGCCAGGAGTGACAGACCATGCTTCAAAAGCCCTCTCCTTTCAACTTCCAAACTGTGGATGGTAGGTAGCTATTGGAAGATAAGGCTGACCTAATCTCCTCCTATTTGCAAAACCATGCCCTTGCTGAGACCATATCTTCTTCCATCAGGTGATGTAGGTGTTTCAGCATTTTGGTCCTTCTTGAAACGAGAAGAAAGACCATGCCAAAATATACCCTAAAACATACCCCTGTGTACTCTGAACTCTGTCAAGGGGGAAGCTGAGGTTTGTGATAATTCACTAGGAACCCAAATTGCAGAAGACTCTGGTTGACAATTCTGAAGTCATTCGGAGTCTGAGTATATGAAGAGGATTGAATCAGGAGACCGCGAAGGTAAGAATACACCCTGATGCTTTTGATGTGGAGAATAATTATTAATGGAGAAAGGACCTTCATAAGAACTCTCAGTACTGCCTTCAGACTGAAAGGTAGAGCTTGAAATTGGCAGGGATGATTTCATACTCTAAGCAGGAGGCACTTCAGATGGGATACCCCAATCAAGATTAAAGGTCTAACTTTGTCAGAAAAGTTACCTTTGGTGTGAGGGGGATCACTTACTGTAGTGAAATCATTTGAAGTGAGTAGTATGAACCTGTTTGGTGACTACAGATCTATTATAATCCAGTACTCTCCTGATGACTTGAATACAAGGAAAATAATTCGGTACCACCACATTCGCTTCTCCAGATGTGGAACTGAAAGCATGGCTCTCTTCAGAAGCTCAAAAACGTAAAAGAAATACTGTCCTTGAGGCCCTTGTCATTAACAATTCTCTGGGCTAAGGAGGTTGAATAAAACATTGACCTGAAAGGACAGAACAAGTGCACATGGAGTATCCCTCAAGAGAATCTCCAGAATCCATTTGTCTGTGATTAAACTGTTCCAAAGATCATGAAGCAGAGACAACCCCCCCCCCCCATGTCAGCTCTAAATCCCCACTCATCCTGGCATAGTCAGGGGGTCTGCTTTTAACTTCCTATATTACCCTGAATCCTCACGAGAAAAATCCTTATTCTGAGAGTTCTTAGGTGAAGTCCAGGAACAAGTAAAGGAGAAATCTTGACTCCTTTCAAAAAACCTTTTGCTTTTTTAAAAGGTATGAACAGAAATTTTGAGTTGGCTTCTGAACTTTGAAGGATTTGTGAAGGTTTGATTCCAACTCTTCTCCAAAGTGAAGGAGCGTAGAGTGGAGTAGAGGGGCATATAATATCATGGGATAGAGTGGAATAGAGTGTCGTAGAGTGCAGCGGCACAGAGTGGGGTAGCATAGAGTGGAGTAAAGTGTCGTAGAGTAGGGTAAATTGTTGTTGAGTCGAGTAGAGTCGAGTGATATAGAGTTGAGTCACACAGAGTAGAGTACCATAGAGTGGAGGGAGTGGCATAGAGTTGAGTAGAATGTCGCAGTGGAGAGTGGCAGTGAGTGGCGTGGGGTGGAGTGGTGCAGATTGGCGTGGTATAGAGTGGAGTGTCATAGAGTAGAGTAGAGTGTCATAGAGGGTCATATAGAGGAGGGTTTGCCGTATTGTGACATGCGTAGAGGGGCGTGGAGTGGCATAAAGTGTAGTAGTGTGTCGTAGAGTGGAATGTTGTAGCATAGAGTGGAGTACAGCGTGGTGTAGTGAAGTGAAGGGGAGTAGAGTGGAGGGGCATAGAGTGGAGATTCATAGAGTTGAGGGACATATAGTGGAGTGGAGTAGAGTGGCGTAGAGTATAGTAGAGTGGAGTGTTCTGAAGTGGAATGAATTGGAGTGGCGTAGCGTGGCATATCGTGGTGTAGAGTGGAGTGCATAGAGTTAATAGAGTGTGAGTAGAGTGACGTAGAGTAGAGGGGTGTAGAGTGGCGTAGCATTGGGTGGAGTACAGTGTCACAGAGTGAAATAAAGTGTTGTAGAGTGGAGTGCTGCATAGTGGAGTGGAGAGCCATAGGTTGCAGTAGAGTGAAGTGGCATAGCATACAGAGTCATAGAGTGGAGTGTTGTAGAGTGAAGTGTTGTAGAGTGGAGTGTTGTGAAATAGACTGTCGTTGAGTGGCATAGCTTAGAGTGGAGTAAAGCATTGTAGAGTGGAGTGAAGTGCCGTAGAGTGGAGTGGTGTGTGGTAAAGTGTCATAGAGTGGAGTGCCATAGGTTGGAGTAGAGTAAAGTGGCATAGCATAGAGTACAGTATCATGGCATGAAGTGGCAGAGTGTTATGGTGTTGTAGAGTGGAGTGTCGTAGAATAGGCTGTCATAGAGTGGCATAGCATAGAGTGGAGTAAAATGTCGTAGAGTGGATTGAAGTGTTGTAGAGTGTAGTGGTGCGGAGTAAAGTGTCATAGAGTGGAGTGCCATGAGTTGGAGTACAGTGAAGTGGCATAGAGTAAAGTGTCATGACGTAGAGTGGAGTGCCGTAGAGTGGAGTGGTGTGGAGTAAAGTGTCATAGAGTAGAGTGGAGTGCCGTAGAGTGGAGTGGTGTGGAGTAAAGTGTCACAAAGTGGAGTGGCATAGCATGGAGTGGTGTAGCGTTGAGTGGTGTAGAAAGGAGTAAAGTGGCGTAAAGTGGCATAGACTGTCATAAAGTGGAGTGTCGTAGAGTAGAGCAGCCTAGAGTGAAGTGTCGTAGAGTGGAGTGGCATAGAGCGGAGTGGAGTAGCATTGTAGAGTGGAGTACAGTGGAATGGAGTAGAGTGTCATATAGTGGGGTATTGTGGAATGAAGTGTCGTAGAGAGGAATGTCTTAGAGCAGAGTGACAAAAATTTCACTTGAACCTCCTTCTGTGCAAGCAACTGAGAACAGAGAAGGATTGAGTGTCTTTGACAAAGGACTATGATGCATAGACAGCATAAATATCAAACCCGTTGGAAAGACTCAATCCCGAATAAATTATTTTCAAGGCACTCTAGGCCTTCTTATCAACAAGCTCTAAAATTACAATGCCTTCTCTAATGAGAGAGGTTGGACATGTCAAGTTAAACAGAAGAGGATCAATAACAAGTGATTGCTCATCCCTTAACCCTGGGAACTGACGCTCTATCATAGTCATAAGAAGACCCAGGATAGCTGATATGACAGGATAGCTATCTCTGGAACTGTTGAAAATGTTTTTGACTTGTGTTTTGATGTTAATCTTCCACAGGAAGTTGAAGATAGAAGGAAATTACTAGCTGCAATTCCTCTTTCTGAATATATTTCCCTTTCGGAATAGAAGAATCACCGGAGAACCCCATTTCTTCCTTTTCATAGTCAGAATATTGCTAGGAGCAGCAGGAGGAGGGAGAAGAGACAATAAACTGAGACTCATCAGAATCCGTAATAGAGTGCTAAGTAGAAGGGTGGCAAAGTGATTTAACCATTGCTTGTTTGATGAGAGTTCTGGGACATTCTTAGAAAATGCAAGCCCCTAATAGATTCTTCTAATGCCATGCTTGAACCTCCTCCAGGAGAATGAGGGAAAGAGCGGCATCTCTTCTGTGTATGCTTCCCTGTGTCCTGGAGCACAGGATGTACAGAATGGTTGCAGAGTTTCATGGTAGAAGACAAATGGGGACTAAAACAGGAGTTCCATGAAGTGCTTTACTTCCCTCCTGCCTTCTGCTGTCCCTTTCTTCTCTTTCCTTTAAAAACAATGTATATCCCTCAAGTAGCAGGAACATGAAATAAACCTATGCACAAAAAACCTTCAAATAAAGTTATTTCTGAAAAAGATGTTAAATCATGTACATCTTGCCCTTTCTCTTATAGGCAGATAATCCGGGCAGCCCCAGAGAAAACAACAATACATACTGGCTTCTTAGCTGGAAACTTTAAGAAACAAAAGACAATTCTCAAGGGTTTAGCACGATGCAACATTAGAAGAAATGAAAGGTAAGTAACTTACCCATGATGTAGTAATTGCAAGATAAGCATATGTCTTGCACCGCATCAAACTCAAAATGGGCCTGTCACAGCTCCAGAGCAAAGAGCCCCACACTTCTCAGACAAGCAAAATGCCCATGTGCCGTCCTGAACAAGGGAGGCCTTGAGCATTTGCGACTGGTCTGTGCACTGTTAAAAGTGAGATGAGCCTATATATGAAAATCCAATGGACTCCCTCTGCAGGCCTCCTCTCAGAAACCATGGCCTGCTTCAGGCAGTGATGGGCCTCCGCACTGTGTTGTAAACACGAAAAAACTCTGCAGGATCAGGCGCTGCCAAGATATTGTAAATCATTCCTCTTAACATTAGATGGGCCCAGACAACATCTACTAGATGATGGAAGACATCCAAATTAAAACAAGCAGTGGCAAATCCAATAGTTCTCACTTATGCAAGAGTTATTGGCTTTACCAAAGTGTTTTAGTCATGTTGTACACCAGCAGCAAGGCTGCTGTTCAGCATGGCTAAAGGTTTGTGGCATAAAGGAGAGTAGCATGGAGTGTTGTAGAATGGAGTAGAGTGGTGTAGAATGTCATGGAGTGGGGTGGCATTGAGTGGAGTGGATTAGAATAGAGTAGAGTGGTGCGGTGTAGAGTGGAGTGATGTAGAGTGGCATAGAGTGGAGAGGCATAGAATGGAGGGGCAAAGAGTGGAGTAGAGGGGCATAGAGTGCCATTGCGTAGAGTGGAGTAGAGTGTTGTAGAGTTGAATAGAGTGTCATAGAGTAGAAGGGCATAGAGTAGCGTGGCATAGAGTGTAGTAAAGTGTTGTAGAGTAGAATGGAGTGCCATAGAGTGAAGTGGTGTGAGTAAAGTATCATAGAGTGGAGTGACATAGCGTGGAAAGGTATAAAATGGAGTAAAGTGGTGTAGAGTGGCATAGAGTGTTGTAGAGGGAAGTGTAGTAGAGTGGAGTGGCCTAGAGTGAAGTGGAGTAAAGTAAAGTGTCATAGTGTGTCATAGACTAGAGTGGTATAGATTAGAGCCTAGCGGAATGGCATAGAGTTGAGTTGAGGGTTGTAGAGTGAAGCAGAGTGGAGTGGCATAAAGTTGAGTAGAGTGTTGTAGAGTGAAGCAGAGTAGAGTGTCATAGAGTGGAGTATTGTAGAATGGAGTGGTACAGAGTGGGGAGGTGGAGAATAGAATAGAGTGTCATAGAGTGGAGTTTCATAGAGTGGTGTGGCCTAGTGTGGTGCAGAGTGGAGTGATGTAGCATAGAAGGGAAGAGTGCTGCTGGTGTTGAAGAGTAAAGTATTGTAGAGTGGAGTTGCTTTGAGTGGAGTATGCATGGTGTGGTAGCGCACTGCAATTACAGGCAACTCATTGTCAATTGAAATGACCATTACATTTGCACAAACATACAGTTTTACGGATAAAACTGTACAGCGCAAAAAAGATAATGTGTGGAAATGGCATCACCAAGTGTATTGATCTGTTTTGACTGTATTAAAATAGTTGTTTCCACCACACTTCAGAATTACATAAAATGTGCTTCATTTGTGCTTTTCTAATTCTGATATATTCTGAAATATTTGCACGGTTTATTTACAGCCATTTCGATTTTGTTGTGTGCTACAAAAAATAACATCCTATAGCCTTTCCTCTCACATGGTTACCCAGCAATATTGTCACATAAATCCTCTCACTTTGAAATGAGAGAAACAAACCATAAAATGTTCAGCAATGGGCAGAATGCATTCACAGGGAAGCTTTCAGAATGTCCCAAAGATGTTTTTGCAAACAGTAGGCTTTGACTAAAAGTCCCTACAGTAAGTACTGGAAAGCCAAACAGAACCCAATAAGACCGGACACAAACATGAACAGGAAGTGGAGGGGGTTATGTGAACGCAGCTGATTTCCTTGGACATTCTTGAATATGGAAAGGAGCTTGGGAAGTGAGTGCCGATGAATGAAGTCAGAGCCTCAGCTCAATTAGTAAGGAATAGAATGAGGAATGGGGTGAATAGGTAATGTTTATTTGCTTTTAAGAAGGCACCTCTTCTCAAGCTTGTTGAAAACAGGAGCTAAGTTGTATGACTTTTGTAGAAAGGGGGATAAGTCATAAATCCAGCCGTTAAGATACAGCATAGGAGATTGAGTCCATCCCGGTCTCTCATCACATCATTACTGCAGGGCCCTCTCCTGCAATATGTGAACCGCTTCTTCTGAGCTCTCGTTCTTCATTCATAACTTATGTTGGAGTGATAATATGACATAGCTACCTTTCACTGGGTGATCTCATCATCATCAAATAATCTTTATTCGATCATTTGCCAGATTATCATAAAACACACACATATTACTATAAAAACAATCAAATATTTAAGAATTTTAAAATACAGCAATAAAAATAGAATACATACCAGGCACAAAAGCCATAAAAAAGACCTGTTCTAAAAACATGAAATAATGTAATACAATACAAATCACAGAAGCCAGGACATAAGATATAAGTAGAATTGAGCATTAATTGTTTAGAATAACAATGCCTTTCTTACATGTAAAATGCCCCTCAAAAAACGGGCAACCAAATAACAGGTACCTTGATCATTTAGCTGCTGTAAGAAGAGCAAAGCAGCTTTGCACTTAGTAAATTTGTGCCTGCGCAACAGAGGCAATAAAAATGTTCTTGTACAAGGAAGATAGAAATTACAAAATAAAACAGAATGCAATAAGGTCTGGTTTGATTGCTCGTCACACGGGCAAATAAAAATATCATTTGGAGAGTATTTCCCTAAAGGGAAACACAACATCCAGCGTATCGTTCCTAACCTAAAACGAGTCAGTAAGTTGCGTTCGTACATGTTCTGCACAAATAATAGGTATGGGGCAATCCCGGCTGTCATCTGAACCAAACAATAATCTCTTACAGACGGCTTCACCACTTCTACAGCCTCTCTAGAGGCATGTCTGTGTGAAGAAAAGCATTCCTGGGTCCAGCTTTCGTCTTTCTTGGTGATACTTTCCGGGTTCTCAAACAAGTGTGCACAGTCCAGAGCTGAAGTGGTATCTCTATCACTGGGTGACCTAATTTAGCAATGCCATACACGATAGTAGATTAATTCGTTGATGCAGTTTAACGAGCTACAGTCAAACTGTCATGAGTTAAATTTTCATGAATGTTGGCAGATGTGTAACATAGTGTGTATGAGGGTCTGCCCTGTAAACAACTCAGAATGACCCCAACATACTCCTGCAGTAATGCCCATGCTTCTTCCTACTCTATACATACTATAACTTAACTCCTACTCTGACTCCTACTTCAACTTACCCTAAACTTATTCTGATTCCTTTTTACTCTAACTTACTTAAACGTACTCGTATTCTTACAGTTCTACTCCTACAATTACTATTACTCTTACTCTCATACTCTTCCTCTTATACACCACTGCTCATTCTTATTTACTCCTACTTATTCTTATACATAGTCCTGCACTTCTTGCTTCTACTTTCACTCTTACTTTTATGGAACAGCTCTATTTATTGGAGTCTGTAATTTGATGACACAGCTTTCTGCCTACAACCTACGGCCGGCAGCGTAATCGACCTAGGAAAGATAGTACACAGCTGAATGCCTACAACTCGAGGCTGGTAGCGATGAAAGGACCATTTTAAACATTAAGGAAGAAGACAAGCAAGAGAAACAATAAGAAGAAGTACACAAAACAACAGTACCTCCCTCTGCCCCCACTCCTCAGCACCATATATATATTTTTTTCTTTTTTTTGTCCTCATCTCACCAATAAGCTTCTGCGGGTCTTATGAAGCCGATGTAACGATCTAGGGGCCTTCCGGCTTACCGCACTCGCTTAGGTCACCCGACCGATCCCCTTAGTGAGGGAGCTTGATGTAATCATAGGACAAGCTATATTGGTCTTTGATTTCGACCCCAACTCATAAGGGGCTGCCAGATGTTTATTAGCTTGTACCCTTCCCCTTCATAATCCAGACGAGCCATAGCAAATGTGGCTTTAAGCCAGTCTTCTCTTTTCGGAGGTAGTGCGTCTTTCCACTTTTTGCAGACCTCTCTCTCGGTGCAAGTAGTATTAAGTATAGTAGCAGCCCTCTATGAGACTGCGATGCTGTCTGACAATATAGACCATCGTCCCCGAAGAAAACCAGTGACAAATTAACATCAATATTGGCCTTAAAAATATCTTGGAGAGTGTCACCAATCTCCTTCCAGAAATGTTTTAGTTCAGGGCACTCAAAAAAGATGTGGAGGTCATTTGGCTATAGGCATCATACATCTTGGGCATTTTGGTGTTGGAATAGGAGCAAACTTTGCTATATTTGCTGGGGTGTAATAAAGCCTATTGATAACAAAGAAGTGATTCTTTTTCAGGCTTGCAGGTTTAATGTATTTATATAGTACTTTCAGTGAGGGCTCAAAGAGGGCATCTATTGATGGTTCAAGGGGGTTTGATTCCAGACCATAGATAAAGATGGGATCTCCAGATCTTCTGCTTCAAGTAAATGATTATACCACACTGATATCTCTTTCCTTATTGGATATACATGTTGACACAGCCTCTCAATATCCCCATTCCCTCTTACTTCATCTTTTTCTGCATCAAACCATGATACCAGCTGTAGATATTTAAATCTGGAAAACCCTATGCCAATCTTAGCCCTCAGAAATTCCCAAGAATGGATCCCCTCTGAATCTACCAAATCAGACCAGATAATTATGCCTGCTCTCTTGATAGGTACCGCCATACTGTCTCTGAGGCAGCTAGGTGTTCCGGGTGAGTTCCAAATTGGAGCTAGATCTGAATAATAACCTATCCCCCATTTGAGTCTAACTTTGTACCATGTTTCCAGGGCTGTCCTCAAAACCTTCAGGCGTACTCCTCAGCACCATATTCACCCAAGGACCTGCACTCTGTACTAAGAGGGGGATCTATGTAGCCTCCGTATCATCACGGAGGAGTAAGCGCAATATCTGCAAGTATTTCGGGCAGGTCACTTCCCCGAACTCTGTCGAAAGGATTCGGATAAAAGAGGCCCACAAGTTTGCATAGGCAGCCGCCCTGTCCTCGACCATGAGTGACATACGTTCGATCGCAAGGGTAAACCATCATTTGTGCAACCATGAGACATGCGCTGGGATTTTCTCTGTCCATCAGTGTGAAAGGATTACTTGACGCGCTGCGCTTAATGCTAAAGCCATTTGCCTACCCCAGGTCAATTGTAACAGAAAATTTAGGGGATTGGATAGCCCTAGGATAGTATAGGCAGGGAATCGGGGTATGGCAGTATCAAACGCTAAGTCAATGTCGTTCAAGACCTGCTCCCAGAATCTAGCTAATTTGGGACAGTGCCACAAGAGGTGAAGAAGTGAGCCCATCTGTTTACAGCCCCGCCAGCATTCCTCCGAATGCCTCTTAGTCCATCTATGTTTACGTGGAGGTGTGAGAAACCAGTAGGAGGCTATCTTAAAGGCCAACTCCGTACTGGCCATGTTGCGTGCAGTGTGATGTACCCTGTAGAAAATATCATTCCATTCTTTGGTGGAGAGGGAGCGCCCAGTTCCTCCTCTCAGCGTAATTGGCCCTTAGATTTAGGAGCGGAGCCATTGCCAGAGAGTAGAGCATTGAGTTCAGTAATGAGGTGCTTATCACTATCTTTACGGATCAACCATTTCTCAAAATTGGTGAGGGGGCGGGAGGAACCAGGTTTGTAGCTCGGGAAAGTCACCCAGTGTCTCAGCTGCAAGTAATGGAACGCGTCTGACGAAAGAAGAGAGTAATCCTGCTTGAACTTGTCAAAGGGGATAACCCCCGAAGCGAGCCCACCCGTTTACAGCCCTTTTCTTTATTTTGTAGTGATTTTTATGAACTGTAGTTATCAAGCATAATACAGAGATACATTTTGCATTACATTTCACAATAGTTGAAGTTACATCACAGGTGTATGCCGTATATTATAGCAAATAGGCGACATCAAAACAGCAAACATAAAGAAGAAAATCAAAAGATAGGGAACATGTGCTATGCAGTACCGCGTATCCACTTACAAGTCCCATGCTGTCAGTCAACATGTGTAAGATAATAAATGAATATTATATTCGACTCTGTATTGCCCACTCAAGGGCTGTGAGCTTATATCACATCCGGGTGTTCTAACAGATAACATGTGAGAGGCGCCCAGATGTTTTTAGGTCCAGAGGCCTCCGGCAATTCCTCTGCGTAAGTGTCCAACTGTTCTTTACAATAAACAAGTTCTTTCAGCCATGGTGGCCAGCCAACCAAACATGGCGGACGCTAGTCGCTAGAGCTCCGCACGAGAACCCCTAATAATTATCCTGCTAATCCTAGCTATTCCCCGCCACCCAGTCACAATCGAGCCGCAGATTTGAGCCTGCACCACGGCGAGCCGCTCATGTACCCTGTTTCGTGTGGGCGGACCGCTGCTGACCGGGGTCATGGGCGCTGAGGGCCTCGCCGGTGAGACGTCCTTCGGGCGGTGCGGCGCCGCGGCCGCAGACGGGGCCTCCGAACTGCAAACCTGTGCTGCCGGGCCTCTCCGCTGCGGAGCGGCGCCGGGCTCCCTCGGCCGCAGCGGAAGTGCAGTCGCGGCAATTGAGAGCAAGCCTCCGGTCCTGGCCAGATGAGGCGGAGTTATACAAGAAAAAAGGGTGTACTATTGGGATTCACGTACTTTTTCTAGAACCCAAATTGGTGTTGGTACGTCCCTCACCAATGGCTACACCCAAAGGCCATTAGGGGAGAAATCACGTAATGGTTTGTTGGAGGTTCGTACCCTCTTAGTCATCCAAGGATTCATATGTAAATAATGTTTCAAATACTAATTCGTTGGACAATAAGTCATCTTTTTATTGTCATGTGTAAGCAACTTTAGATAAAAAAGAAAGCAAAGAAAAACAGCCGACACGTGTTTCGCCCAAAGGCCAATCGGCCGGGGGCTTTTTCAAGGCTGAGTACATCAAATACCCAAAAACAAACAACCCAATAAAATACCACAAAGTGCAATAAGAAAATTAGATATAACAATAAAGATTACATGAATATTACGGTGACATGCAGGTGAAAAGGGGTGTGACAGACAGAACACGATGTATATAGAGCAGACAGAGACCAAGGAAAAACCCGAAAGAAAAAGTACCCAGAAGGGAGAGACGAGATAAGGGGGAACAAAAAGGAACAAAACATTTTACAAAATGATTATACAGATTATACAGGGCAAAAGCAAACAGGCAATAGTATTGTAACAATTTACACATATATCAGGCCTAATGTGGGGGAAATATAAGGAAGGCTTAAGACCAAAAGATTTCAACACAAAGAGTATAATACTCGGATCAAATGGAACATAAATACCGCATTGTCAAAATCTGTTCCCTGTATTATATCCCTAAAGGAGAAGAGCACCCACGCAAACATTTTTTACACATGGTATGAACATGAAATTTAAAGACTGTAAAGTAGACATCCCATCATCATTTACTAATTCATATACCGTGAATAAATGAAAAAGGACATGAAATTCACAAAGTATGATAATGTCTCATTCCTGGTAGCAAAAAAGCAATTGATTCAATTTAGAAGCATACATTTTACATTGTCCTAGGATAAGTTTACTGAAACCGGCAGCATCACCCTTTTGAAAACAGGGCATGAATTAAAAAGTTTAAAATGACACAAATGGGTGGAAAAAGAAAATCTTACCAAAATATCCTGTCTCGTCAGAAGCACGAGGCTGATATAGCTGAAAAAACCAGAGGCAGTGGTAAGTCACGTTGATAAGAGGAACTGGGACGTTCATAACACTATCCCGGAGGCGCTAAGCTGTGCCAGTGTTTTATAAAATATGAGCCAAAGGGGAAAAGCAGGTTACCAGGTGACAGGTAAACATGGTGATCGAGTTAAAAAGGCGAGGACTTTGGGGGAAAGCACCTCTATCACAAATGCCTAATAATGCTCAAGGCTCCGTGATTCTTAAAGGTTGTAAATATGAAAAAACAGCATTTCCAAACCGCACCTAATCTGGTAGTCAAAACAAAGGAACGGGCATACGTGAACACAAGTGCCAAGATATACTCGAGGCCCCGTGAATCTAAGAAGAATGTAATTTTACAAAAGTAGCATTTCCAGCCGCGCCTAAATAGGTAGTATAAATAAGAAAGATGCATCAGGGAACATGAAAGAACCGGTTCCCAGGAGCAAAATCCCCATAGTGAGGGAGTTAACCTTCAACCTAGAAAGTCCGTCTCTCCCAAAAACAAACACAAACGCTGTAGTCCCCCGAGATTCGCAAATGCTGTTTAATTTAGGATTAAACATCAAATGGCTTACGCTATGTTGGAAGACAGGCTTCCCTTGCAGAGTTGTGCACCGTACTCACCGAAGACAAAAAAATCACGTCTCCTGGTGAAGTTAGTCTCTGCGGTCCGATGAAGAGCAACCGTTTCCAAAATGGCTGTTAATCAAACCTCTTGACATCGTGGGAAACGTCAAAAGCGTGCACACTCATTCTGCCAGCGGGCGCGTAATAACAATGGAAAAAGAGGTCCCGGGACTGTCATGCAGACAGTAAAATAATATATAGACGGAATATGCAAGAAGAGGTAAATACAAAGTGATTGCCTCTTTTCTGCAAATATGGTGAGAGAATCGGTATGAAAAGAGGAAAAGGGGAAAAAAGAAATCTGGTATTAAAGCGAAGGGGACATAGTAGAGTTACTTACGTGGTCCATGAAAAAGCGGAGATAAGGGATTACATATAGGCAATGTAATAGCAAATCCAGATTGGACCGTAGTTCAAATACCGAATTAGTGGTCCATGAAAGAGCGGAGATAAGCGATTGCATGGCAAATAAAATAGATTACCCATACTCATCTTAGGATCTGTGGGTCCCGGTGGGAGGAGAAAAATTTCCAAAACAATATCCAAGATCCGCTAAATAAGAAAACAAGGAATAGCCAAAGAAAGAGAGAAACAGATCAGCACCTGGGCCCATACCTCCACTTATAGTGATAGCAGATATAGGATTTATTTAAGATTAAAATTACTGTTCGTTGTGAGTGTGTAATAATGTGAAGAGACAGTTAGAGAGGCAGGGTACTCTATTCGCAGTCATACTCCTTGAATACAAAAAAGATGAAAGCAAGAAATGCCATGCAGACCAAGACATAGAGTCATACTCATTCCATTATTAATTACCGACAAAACATTTTGATGCTGGTGTTGCATAGGCAGACATCATATAGCCAAAGGAATTCAAGGAAAAAGTGCGTGAGGTACGGTGATCAGTAAAGCCAATAATGCATCTCTGCATCCTTATTCAGTCCTTGTTCCACCGTGTTCATTCGAAGGATGTATTCACTTTCCTTCCGTCTAAGGGCAAGTTCTCGGTTTCCACCCCTGGATAGTGGTTTGATTTGTTCCATACCAAAGAATTTGAAGTTTGTTTGGTGTGGATGGTGTTCTTGAAAATGTTCAGTTAATGGAGGACCCAGTTCTGATTTGTTGATGTTCCGATAGTGCTCCAAAATCCTGGTCTTGAGGGGTCGTATGGTGCTTCCTATGTACGTTTTGTGGCATGGACAGATAATTCCATAGACTACATAGTTTGAGTTGCAGTTTATCCAGTCTTTGATCTTATAGGTATGCTGTTGGTTGTCTGTAAAATCCAATTGTTTGTTCATCCCTAGTTTACAAGCATTACAATCGTGGCAGATGTAAAAGCCTCGAGGTCTGGTCAGGAAATGTGGTCCCGATTGCTTGCGTTTGTCCACAAATTCAGATTTGCATAGGATTTGTTTAATGTTTTTCGCTCTTCTGAAACCCATTTGGGGAAACTTTCTAGTTTGTCTGTTAGGGATACATTACCAGTTAATATGTGCCAGTGCTTTTTTAAGGTTTTGCGGATGTGTTGGTGGCCATTATGGTAATCCGTCAGGAACCTGATTTTGTTGGACTGGGGTGTTTGTTCAAAGGTTCTTGGTTGGAGCAGTGCTTCACGAGATAGAGTTTCACAGTCTTTGGCTGTTTTGACTAACAGGTCTTTGGGGTAGCCTCGTTGTTGTAATCTTACAGTTAGGTCATATGATTTCTCTCTGTAAGTTTCCAAAGTACTGCAGTTTCTCCTCATTCGTTAGAATTCTCCTTTTGGGATATTCAGAATGGTTTTCGAAGGATGGCAACTGTCAGCTCTGAGGATGGAATTGACTGATGTAGGTTTCCTGAAAGTTTTAGTCTGCAGTCTGTTGTCATCCACGTAGATAGAAATATCCAGGAAATCGATAGTGGATTTGGAGGTGGTGGATGTGGTCTTGATGTTCCACCGATTGTCATTAATTTTGCATAGGAATTCATTACGGTCAACTTGTGTGCCCTGCCAAATGCAAAAGATATCATCGATATAGCGCCCCCAGTATAAAATGTGGGGAGTGTAGGCAGAGAAACTTTCATCCCAGAGCCAAAACTTTTCAACCAGCCCCATGAAAATGCATGCATATGGTGGGGCGAATTTGGCTCCCATGGCGCTTCCTTGTAGTTGTCGGTAGTATTTAGAGTTAAAGGAAAACACATTGTTGGTTAGGCAAAAAAACAACATCTCCATTGTCATTTGATTTGACTCCATGTAATGTACTGATTTTGTTGCTAGCATTTTCCGTACCGCTTCCATGCCATCCTCGTGGCGTATTGAAGTGTAAAGACTTACTACATCAATGGTAGTCAGAATGCACTCTTTATCCCAAGGAATATTGTTAAGTTTGAGTAAAATATCCTTAGTGTCCTGTATGTAAGACGGGAGGTCCTTCATCAGGGGTTGCAGTTGGTGATCAATATATTCGCCTATTTTGGAGCATATTGAGTTTATCCCTGCAATAATTGGTCTCCCCGGTGGTCTAGTATTACTCTTATGTATTTTAGGTAATAGGTAGAGGGTCGCCATAGTTGGATTTTCAATGAACAACTCATTTCGTTCCTCTAAGGTCAGTAGGCCATTTGTGTACCATCCATTCAGTTTTTCCTTAATTTGTTGTTGAATTTGTTTGGTTGGGTTCCCAGGAAGTTCCAGGTAACACGTCTTGTCATTTAGTTGTCTTAAGGCCTCAGCGATGTAGTCATCTGTATGTTGGAGCACCATGTTGCCCCCTTTGTCCGCTTCTTTGATTATTATTTCCTTGTCTTTTTGCAGCTCTTTAAGGGTGTTCATTTGACAACTCTTCAAATTGGTAGGAAGGTAACGTTTCTTTTTTGATATTTCTGATGTTCCTTTGTTAGATCTTTTGACACCGCGCCGAAAAATAGGTCAATAGTGTTGCCACTGGGTAACTGGGGACAAAAAATGGATTTAGTACATACTTCATTTTCCACAGGGTGGCTAGTGTCAATGTCCAACTCCCGTGCCAGTGCAAGTGGGGACAGGGATTCCACATCTTGATCGTCAGCTAATGTCGTTAACAGATGTATGTTCTCTAGATCTGAGATTGTGAGTAAGCTTGTGATAGAAAGTCTTTGTTCTCTAGGTAGTGGTGGTTTGTTGTGGAAGAAGGAGGTCAATTTTAACTTCCGGGTAAATTTAAAAAGATCTATCATCGTCCTTGTGAGGTCCCAAAATGCGGTTGGAAAGAAAGAGAGTCCCATATTGAGAACCTCTTTCTGTTGGTCGGTGTTAGGTTTGTCCGAAATGTTTACCATTAGGTCTTGGGGTCGGTTTCTTGTCGTCTCCTCGCTCGAGTTGTCACTCCCCGGAGTGACCTGGCTCCTTTGTTGTGCGGTTTAGCGGGAGAGGCCTTCTGGAGGTGACGTGCTGAGGCCTACAGGCGCGTGTCGCGCGCTCACGTCCTCAACAAGGTACTGTGCCCCGGGCTAGCTGGCCCCTATTGAGCCCGCCAAAACCGCACTCGCCATTTGGGTAAACACTGGGACCTGCCGGCGCAGCCCACCAACTGCCGGCCAAATCAACACTCATACATCGCGGCTGAAGTGGCTGGGATATCCTCTATCCGACGCGACACTGTGGTTGCTGCCACGACAGAGGGAGGCTGATGGACGCGGAGCTGGATCACAGGCGCCCTTTCAAGGCTGCTACGGCCTGCAAGACATTTCTGGACAGAGATGCGCTGCGGCATATGACCGTCCCACTGAAGTTCCTGGGGGCGGAAAACTGGCGGCCGCGCTCGCGATGTACGCCCAAGACCCCCTGTCCTGAGAAGACCAGCAGCCAAAACACAGGTGAGTGGAAGGCCTCGGAGGGCCAGTGGACAGTTACGGGAGAGCTCCCGGTGACCGTTGACCCCAGAGAAGAACCCCCCCTGGACGGTTCCCATACGTGTGGGGGCAGGGGGAATCCGTCTCCGCCACCTGCCGCTGGGGGAGGGCGGCGCTGCTTTGTTGGGGATTGGGCCCGGGGGCCGGATCGGGCCTAGGCCGTGACTGGGCGAGCGGTGCAGCCGGAGGCCTCGCCTGCTGCCCACGGGACGGGGTTGAGCAGTCACTGCATCTCGTGGGGACCTTTTGGCAGTTCCTGCCTGCTGCCTCCCCTCAACACTGCTCCGCTTTAAGGGGGCCGCCTCGCTCTGCTTTACCGCCCCATCCCTCTAGCTGCTGGTGAGGTGCTGGAGGCAACCCCCCTCCCACCCTTCTCCCAACTCGACTTGCTGAGGGTGATCACTCTCTACCACCTGCGCTGCATCAAGGAAAACCGAGTCCACACGCGGACAGCAGGCCCTCACTGGATGGTGATTAGAGATCACACCAGGCCTCAACATCTGCGAAGAACAGCAGAAGATTACAATACTTGATACCACACTGTAGGAGAGGCGCTCAGGGGACAGACTACGGGCGCGGACAGGACTGCGTGCCCATTTAAACGGTTGACCTTCCCGCCACCTGTCGGCACGCGGGGACTTGACACGAGAAAGACCCTCTCCGCCTTGCCGCAACCCCAGTCACGGATCGGATGCCTGGTGCTACACTTCCAGCCCTCTGCGACAGCTGGTCACTTCGCGGCAACGCAGTGGGAGCCGCGCAACAGAGCTGTACTAGGTGGCAGCTGTATAAGTACTGAGATACGCACCTCGCCCGTGACTCTCCTCTCCCCTCCCCCTGGACTGGTACAACTGGGGTGAGGCTAACCGAGCCAGATACTGGGCACCTCTGGATGACAAAACAGACCTGTCCCCCCTCCACACGTCAAGCTGCTGGGAACGGTCGTCAGTTCACCTTCGGCAGTGCCTGCATCGCGAGATAGTGAAGAGCTGGGCACGCTAGATTCACCAGGGGCCTACGGGGGACGTGCGCGTCAAATAGAGAACGCCGAGGCCCACAACAGAAGTTACCGGGCATCACCAGAGGGATGAGAAAACCGGACATCTAGACCTGCCCTCACAGCCAAATACCGGATGTCAACGGCGCAACAGCTGGTGATGGGTCGCCTATGCGCCACCAACCAGCACCTCAAGGTACGCTGTAACAGTCCAGATCAGTCAACGACGCAAGGAGGAACAGCAGCTGAAACGCCACACGCTACTTTAGCCACCAAACTAGACTCGGTGCTGGCTGCAGTAGAAAAGATAGGATCCTCATTAGACCAGACCCGCTCCTCACTTGAGTCCAAAATTGATAAAGTCACATCAAACTTTAACTTTCTGCGTGCCGACCACCAGAAGCTCGGAGACAGAGTGTGCTCGCAGGAGCAGTCAATTGCGGAACTGAAACCAATCACTCAAAGCCATGCGGCCGCCTTACAAGACCTTATCGACCGTGTACATGACCTGGAAGACAAGGTGGAGGATGCGGAAGGGCTCTCCCGCCGCAATAACATCTGTGTGGTGGGTCTGCCGGAGGGCAAAGAGGGGCGACGACCGGAAGAATACGCCGAAAACTGGATTAAAGAGCTACTCCCGGATGGTGCACTATCTGCCCACTTTGTAATCGAAAGAGCTCACCGAGTCCCTGCACAGAAACCACCGTCGGGCGCCCGCCCACACCCCTTCCTATTCAAAGTCCTCAACTACAGGGACAGAGACTCAATCCTCCGGGAAACACGCAAACTAGCGGACATAACAGTAGACAATAGCCGCACCATGTTCTTCCCAGACTTCACAACACAAGTGCAACGCCGCAGAAGGTCGTACACTGCGGTGAAGAAACAACTGCGTGAATTGGGTCTCAACTACTCACTCCTTTTTCCAGCCAAACTATGGGTGGTCGCGAACGGAGCAGCGCGCTTCTTTGACTCCCCCTCTGACACCTGGGACTGGTTGGAGGAATCGGGCCTACTGTCTGGGCCAAGGCCTACTGGGACAGACGAACGAAGGATGTCGGGCAGGAGGCGACGTCGACGTGGCGGGCGGAACAGACCCTGGACAGGAGCCATGGCGGCCTCCACCTCCCCCAACTTGGCACAGAGACAGGCTGAACGACAAGAGGCTATCCACATGGCGGCGTCGTTGGGACCAACAAGCTCCAACCCTGATTGCCTCCATAGTCCATCGAGACTCTCTGATACTGGCGACTCCACGTCATCCAGGCTGGACGTATCCGAAGAATGTCCAATGCCAGAAGTCACCCCGCAAACGGCGGACGAAATTATATGACTCCTAATGAACACCTGCAGCTCGGACACATCAACCGCAAGTATCTGCAGTGCCAGCACTGTATTGTACTATGCTTGACACTCTAGTCAGTCACTTACTCCCTACAGACAGCAACGGCTGTCACGCGTGCCATGCACATCGCAGCGAGCGGCTCCCACTGCAGCTCGGGCAACACATCGCGTGCACCGCTCACACTGCTTAGCGTCACAGATTGGCACGGGGAATACTGGGTTACACCCTGACACCAAGGGGAAGCTCGACACACACCATATACGTGCCACCAGTACCCACACTAGACGTCACTCGACCATTGAGTTTTTTCTCTCTATTTTTAGCCCCTGGTTGGGCCCCACAGTTTGGACGAACATCACTTCAGTGCTCGCCCCCACAGTGAAGCACAATTTAGCTTGTTTTCCATCTCCCCTGTTTTTAATGTTGCTGGGTTCGAATAAGCGCACACACCACACACATCATTATGCCCCGCCCCTCCTGCTCAATCTTGTCTGCCAAACAACTATACTATGGTACAGGTCAACATAATCACATGGAATGTGCGTGGTATACACACACCAACACGCAGATATTCCATTTACGCCTATTTACGGCGCAGAGCTGTTGACATTGCGTTCCTCCAAGAGACGCACATGTCGCATACAGAGCTCGGGCGACTGCGAGGTAGATGGAGGGGACATATATACAGCACAATCTACTCGGCCCATTACTTATCTGGGTAAGAGCTGGAGTCCCATTTGTAAGTGAACAGACGCTAGTTGACCCGGGGGGCAGATATGCATTTGTTAGCGGGAGACTCAACGGTCAGCCGATTCTCCTGGGTTCCGTTTATGGCCCCAATGTCAACCAGTCCGCCTTTTTAGACAGCCTCACAGGGAAACTTGCCAATTGGAACGGGGTTCCCTGGCTCATCGGAGGAGACTTTAACTCAGTGTTAGATGTCGAACTGGATAGATCATTTCCTCCTCTCACGAGGACCACCGCAGCGTCCAACGCGCGGGCCCTCGCAGACTGACTGACTTACTGGGCACTAATAGACATATGGCGTGCCACTAATCCCGATACTCGGATCTACTCATATTACTCGGCGGTACACAAGTTGCACGTGCAATTAGATAGGATTGTGGGGTCCCCAACACTGCTCCCGCTGATACACCATACAGAATACCTAGGCCGCACACACTCAGACCACAACCCCCAACTCTTACAGCTTAACTGGGAACCTGGGCGCCCTCCCACCCCCCCCTGGAGATTACAAACCGCGGCACTTGAGGACCGGCCCTTTCGCTCGTCGCTGGGAACGGCCATCCTTGACTACTTTGAACTAAATGAGGGCACCACCGGTGACATGCTAGTGGAGTGGGAGGCCTTCAAGGTCACAATGCGAGGACACTGTCTGGGCACGACCTGGAACATACGCAAGACTTTACAATATGACCTAACTAAAATAGAAACACAACTACTACGGTACGAGACACATGGCAAGGAAAGGGGTAGAGACCACCGTCACCTAGAGACACTACGCACACAACACTCCGAACTGCTGGAGCGCCTCCGCTGCCATAACTACGCAGCACACACAGCCCGCACGCATGCCACCGCTGACCGTGCAGGACGGCTCTTAGCCTGGCTCATCAGGCAGGAACATGCCCATGTGCCAATAAGCGCCCTACGGGCTGACACTGGTCTACTAGTGCATACACAACGTGAAATTCACACAGCTCTGACACATCACTATAAGCAACTATACGAGTCCCACAAGCTACAGGACCCATATGCCCTCTCATCCTTCCTCGACCTGATACAGCTGCCTGAGACGTTGCCGGAACACACAGAGCTCCTAGACGCTGAGATATCCTTAGAGGAAATCAGGGAGGCAATCTCATCACTGGCAACGGGCAAAACCCCGGGGCCTGATGGCTTCCCGGCCGAATATTACAAGGCGTATCAAGCAACATTAGTGCCGCACCTGCATACTCTTTTCGCAGCCTCTGTGGATGCAGGGCGCCTCCCCCCTCGCTCTGCGAGGCACATCTCATCTCGTTACCTAAACCTGACAGAGATCACACTGACATGGGCTCGTACAGACCCCTCGCCATCCTCAACTCCGATTACAAAATACTGGCTAAAATTCTAGCGGACAGACTCGCGCAAGCAGTCCCCTCTCTGGTGCACACAGATCAAAACGGCTTTGTACCGTCCCGTAGTACCTCACTCAACCTACGCCGCTTCTTTCGAGTGGCGACCTACTCCACATGCGAATGGCCGCGGGCGGGCTGCCTTGTACTTGACCTTGAAAAGGCTTTCGATTCCCTTAAATGGGACTACATGTTTGCGACCCTTGAACGGTACCAGTTAGGCCCCACACTTTTGCAGCTGACCCAACTACTTTACACGAACCCGACGATGAGAGTGAGGGTGGGCCCCTACATTTCTGAGGCCATCCCAGTGCGACGAGGCATGAGGCAGGGCTGTCCGTTGTCCCCCTCCTCTTCGCACTGGCGATGGAGCCACTTGCGGAGTCTTTGAGAACCCAATTACAGGATGAATCCCACTAGGCGACGAGGTGCACACAGTATCATTGTACGCCAACGACCTGTTGATATATTTCAGGGACATCAGTCAGATCCCGGAAGACCTAGCCCGTGTTCTGGGAGAGTTGCAACTATATCCGGTCTAAATGTTAATGCCGCTAAATCCAAACTGTATGCCTTTGGAGCAGGAGCCTCAGATCCAGGATTTGTGCTCAACGGGGTGCGAGTGCAATGGAGCGCAGGACCTCTTTGACGGCAATCTAGGCAGGGCTCTAACAGCCATTCGCTCTCTGATGCGATTCTGGATCACACTCCCCCTGGCAGTCACGGGCAGAGTGGCACTGGTGAAAATGGTGGCCTTACCAAGGCTCCTGTACTACTTTGTCAACCTGCCTAACTATGTACCAGCCTCCTTCTTTACCCAGCTAGAACAGACAATCAGGGACTTTATCTGGGGCCCCAACCGGCACCGGGTAGCGATCAAAAAACTATATTTACCCACAGATCAGGGGGGTCTAGCGGCTCCTTGCTTTGAGCACTACTACCTCGCGGCTCAACTCCAATGGATCGCCAGATGGTTTGCAGACCGACAACGCAGCGACACGGCATCCACCCGTCCACCATACACTCTGCTACAGATCCTTACGCTCTTCCATCCTGGAACACGCACACGCCCTCCGAAACCCTTATATTTGAATGTGGCCTATAGGTGTTATCGACGGAGCCTCTACCTAACACGACATGCCGCACCTTATGCCCCCGCCCTCCCTTTGGAAGGCACCCCCAGAGGTCCGACGATGTGCACAGCTGTCGACTTGCACCATTGGCATGAAGCTGGGATACGGACCTTAGGTGATCTCTATCACGAGGGCTCACTGATTCCTTATGCGACACTAGCAGCAAACGAGGAACTTCCCGCAGGACAATTCCTCCTACATTGCTCACTGGTGGCCACCCTTACAGAGAAATGGGGAGATCTAGGCACTGAACCACAAATGCACCTCATCATCCAATATCTCCATGTCATGGGACGGGGCAGCCACCTGATACGTTGGTTCGCCGCTTCACTGCGTCATCACGCGGCAATCAACCTAGATACCCTCAGACGCAAGTGGGAACATGACTTGGGATGCCAATTCTCAGATAAAACCTGGACACAGATACTGGCCAGCCCGACTCGTATCCCACGAAATATGCGACTCAGGCAAATACAATACTTTATTACGCAACGTGCATACTTAACGCCAGCTAACATTAACAGATACTTCCATCGAGCCGACTCTGCCTGCCCCCGATGTGCGACTCTTGATGCAGACCTAGTGCACATGCTCTGGGGCTGCCCCAATCTCAGCGCCTACTGGAGAGGAGTGGCAGATGCACTCCATGCCTGTATGGAGAGAGAGCTACCCTTTGAGTGGCAAACATATCTGCTACATGTCTTCCGTAGGACACGCAATACTAAGGTCACCTCCCGGTTCCTAGATCTGGGCATAGTCACTGCCAAACGACTAATTACAAAACGATGGAAAGCGTCGGATCCCCCACAAGTACTGGCTTGGAAACTTTCCACCATTGCGTGGGCCAGAGCAGAAGGCATAGCGATCAAACGGGAAGAACTAGTGGGTCTCAGGAAAGTACCTATAGCTGAAAACTGGGATGTGATCCTGGCAACACTGCAGCAATCCACAGACCTGCCTACCCAGTCCCTACAGGCACCTGACCTAAACAACCAACACCGCGCACGCGACCCTCACCCATAGACCACATTTCCGCAACCGATCATGCGCCACAAGCTAAACGGTACTATTTCGATGCACTTGCGGATCATGTTATGGCAATGGCATTGCTAAGGGGCGCCCTCGGAGGCATAAATACAGCATTCTACATACTCAAACCTACGTGAGCATTCCAACCCTACTCCAAGTTTAACACCCCATGTACACAGTTATCGCCACATGAACAGCTTAACCAATCTATCTGTATCGAATTGACTATTAAACATAGCATGCTCTGCAAAATGTACAAATACACCAGATGTATTGGTTATGGAAAATACTGTGCTATAAGCAACCATATGTTAAAATATTGTGTCGAAAACAACTATTGAAACCTCACTGTTGTATTAACATATATTGATGTCCAGTGACGCACAGCACCTAATGTCGCTACATACTGCACAAATGATGAAACAACTGCTCATGTAATTGTTTGCTAAAAGCCAATAAAAACAGATTTAAGAAAAACAAAACAAGTTCTTTCAGCCATTGCCCCACCTTGGGTGCTGTTCTATCACCCCAGTGTTTAGCAACCATACGCTTCGCCAATAAGGTAGTGACAGCTACAATGCGCCTGTTGCATGGCTTAATCTTTTTTACCAGACCCAATAGGCATATTTCAGGCAAGCATTCTACAGTTTCCATTATAATCAACGTGAGTGTCTCTGTAACATTCATCCAGAAGTCATAAATAGAGCTACATGACCAGGCCAAATGTGCAAAATCTGCCCTATCCTCCCCGCATCTCACGCATTTAGCACCCTCACGCAGCCCGTATCTCTGTAACTTCATCGGTGTATAATACATTTGATGCAGGAATTTAAAATGAATTATTCTAAGGTTACAGTTGGCCGTGAGGCGGCCTGTCAATGCATAGCATGCTACCCAATTCTTCCAGACCAGTGGCACCTCCAACTGTCTATTCCAATTATCAAAAGAAGTGGAACTTTTCACATCTGTTTCTCTTTGGGAGGCATTATACAGCCGAGTGATAGGCCCTGTTGATTCCCCTACTGTTAAAACAATTTGTAATGCTTTCAGCATTTTCGGCTCCTCTGGGAATCCTGGGTCAAGTGCCCTAACAGCCATGCGCAGCCTGGTGTGAACAAACCCCTGCATCGCATTATATTGAGTCCCCGCCGTGAAATCATTTAAGGATAAAATCTTTCCATTTATATATATATCCCCCAGTTTAGTAATGCCTGCACCGGACAATATACTGAATGCCCCCGTCTTGCACGCCACCGAAATATCTGGGTGCGCTGCAATCGGCATAGCTGGTGCATATAGATATTCATGTCCGGGGGGGCGCTAGAGGGCGCGCTGCGTAATGGCTGCTTCCTGAGGCTGCTCCGCCGGTTGGGGACAATATCCGACAATCAACCACTCTCTTGGGCGACATGACTAAATAAAAAACACGGCCCAGTACGTTGGAATGCCTCTACAGCAGCTGGGCGAGATTAAATCTGACAACTAATGTCTTCGCGGCGAGTAAACCAGTCATGAAGGTGAGATGCGGAGAGTCTGCCCAGCGACCCTAAGATGGCGGCGGAGTGCGCTGATTACTAACAGAGCGAGTGAGGGTCCCAGCGCTACATACTTGGTCGAAGTGCAACCGGGAACGGACCGCTTGGCGATTGCGACGCATCGACACCCCCTGCTGCCACTGATTGGGGGACCTGCATCTCCGGCGGCGTACCTTTCCCACACAATAAACGGTACGAGTCGGAGTCTAACAAAATGGCGGATTCGAGGCACGGATGGAGGAAACATTGGAGCGCCTGGACCGGGATCTTCGCCCTGCCGGCCTCCGGTGCACAGCTGCTTGACTTCTAGGGGCGGACAACCTGGCCCGCAGTACGACTCCAAAACTATTCAGGCAAGTGCGCAAAATCCCCTGCGGAACGCCTTGCGGCGTACCATGCGGATGCGGTGCCTCACACCACCCACATACCTGCAGCACGGAACACCATAACTGGCGCCAAATCATGTGTCTTCTGCACCGAGGCTCTCCCATCACTCCCTGACCTGTTGCATGCTGTGTCTGTGCACCCACATCCTGCACCGCCAACACGCCCTGACATAGCGCAGCCAGCTGCTACTGGCGCGTGTGCTTTGAGAAGCCACGGGCCAGCTGACTTCTGTGGACCGCACCGACAGCTGGCTGAATCTGAGACAAGCACTGGCCACCACCTTCCGCTCCTGTACAATGCCCGCGCGGCCCCCTGTGTCGCATCGTGAGGGATATTGGAGGCCCCAGCAGGTGTCCTAGAGGGGGACCATATCGAATCACACGAGCTGAGGGCAGACAACTGGCCTGATCGGACACATTGAGGAGCGCTGCGGAGAAGCCAATAACACCCGGCCCACCGCAGGACAGACTGCAGCATGCCCTTGTTGTGTATGCCATACGCACTGGTCCCGTGAGTCCTCGAGGCCTGTACACCTACGCCACATCTCTGCGAACTAACCTCGATTCATTGATACAGTGGGGATCACGAAACCCTTTGCGGCATACGCTGCGGCTGATTATTTTGCCCCTTCGCTAAAACGTCACGGCAAAGATACTGACCACCACACCATATATCCTGCTGCGAGGTGAACGTGCAAACAGATCGTTGACGGCAATTATTCTCCCAAGCCTGCCGATACAATGGGAAAACCAGATAGACACCAACCGAAAATCTCCTTCGACACTAGGCGCAATCCTAAAGGCGCAACCGCACATTCGGACACTGAATTGGACACAGAGCAAACGTCAAGCAACGCCATGGAAACCGCCCTCCATGCTATACAGCAAAGCCTCCAGGCTATTAACGGAAAATTAGACTCACTCACCCAAAGAGTGGACAATATCTCTGCTAAATTAGATAAGCAAGGTGAACGCCTCGACGCAGCAGAGGACCGCATAACTGCAGTGGGAGACGAATCTCATTCTACAACGCGTAAATGCACAAAAATGGAGAAGATCCTGGAGGTCATAAAAAACAAGGCCGAAGATTTGGAGGCGAGATCACGCCGTAATAATGTTCGCATTGCGGGAATTCCCGAAAGCACAAACACCGGACGGATGGAGACATACGTGGAAGACATGCTGCGTGATGTATTTGGAACCAACAGTTTCTCCACGGTGCTAATCGTTGAGCGTGCTCATCGATCGCTGGCGCCAGCACCTCCGCCGGGCACCCCGCCAAGACCCATAATTGCCCGAGTCCTCAACTACAGGGACCGTGACGCAATCTTGCGGATGGCTAGGGAGAAACAACAAGTCATCTACCACGGCAATAATCTGTCATTCTACCCAGACTTCACCATGGCGGTTCAGACAGCATGCAGAGACTTTAACCCTGCAAAAAAGAAGTTATGGGAACTGGGCATCGAATATGCGATGCTGTACCCAGCCAGACTGCGGGTGACCAACGACGGACGAGTGACAATACTTCAAACACCGAAAGCCGCACAGGACTTCATAAAGAAGACAGTCATCAAACGAAAAGCGCAAATTGTAGAGAGGCGGACCCGGACTCCGATTAAGGCACGCACAACTATGATGTTCTCATGGAAATATGTACACCGGATGCCCCAGTGCGGATGCAGACAACATGTGAGACAAACAAACTCAGCAGTACACACTGTGCAGACACTGGATAGCATGTCACGTACCCTAACTGGGGCACGATTATAAAACCAACCCGACGGTCGAGTTCTGCATCTCTGGGCCCAGGGACGCTGGTTGATCTCTCGAAATTGCTACCTGCCAGCAGACACGCCCACCCATCTGGACATTGGCCGGACCTAGGCTTGAACCAGCTTCCATCGGTGGTAAGGCATAAGGCGCATATCCACAACTCTGACCTCACTGTGTGGCAATGTACTCAGACTTACAGATATACTCAGTTATACAACATAACACTGGCCTACAGACTTATAGCCCGTGCGATCTTGCCGGGCACCGCTATTAGACTATTGCCAAGGCATATAGCTGTAAGGTGTATGTAGACAATGCAGAAATGAGGCCTTTTTTCCTTCACGGAGGGCGGTCTAGCTGGGCCTTTATATGGTGCAATATCTTACGAGTTCCCCACAGTCCAACTATCAGAACACAATGCCGTGATGTGGCGATGTGTGGGTCTTTGGATGGGCACTACCTATCATGACTGTGGGAGGCAAGGAGAACAATGTCTCTAATAAACTGGGCACAATACTTATGTCAAACTATGTACCCAAACCGATTACGCAATACCCAACCACATCCACCTCGGTGGATGTTGATGCATGCACTCGGCGAATACCCCTGAGAGGAAGCTCCCCAACATAGTTATAGTTATGTTGAAATTGTTGCAATGGGCATGTCTTTGGCATGATTGGGATGCCAAAGTGGGCGGGGGTGAGGGGGTTGGGAATGTTTTTGTTTTTACAGGCTACCTCATCTGCAGGACACTACAACCACTCAAATCTCTAATAACCAACCATATCCCACCATACTATTGATAACTATGACAGATGTTCACAGCATGTGCAGTAAACAAAACCGCGACACAAGTATAATTCACACCAACGACTATAGAAAGACTACAACCATCGCATATTAACTTACTATCATGTAATGTCAGGGGGCTTAATAACCCGAAAAAGATACGCCAGATCTTTGCCTATCTAGATAGGCTTCACGTAGATGTGGCCCTCCTACAGGAGTCTCATATGGCCCCTTACCATAAGTGTACTATAGGGAGCAAATGGGCGGAAACAGTTCTGACCTCCTCATACTCATCTTACTCTAGAGGCGTGATAATACTAGTGAAAAAAGGGACGCAATTTCACATAGAACATACCCTGACGGACTACTTGGGCCGGTATATTATTGTTACTGGACACATTAGAGGGCACCGCATAGGCCTAATCAATACCTATGGCCCGAACGTGGACGATCCAGATTTTTATAAATCAATATGGCGCAAACTGGATGACCTGCCTGACATGGCCTTACTATGGGGCAGTGATCTAAACCTATCATTAAATGAGAACTTGGACAGGTCGGGCTCATCCAGAGAACCACATAAACGAGCGGTGAAAATGGTGCGGGACAGTATGACCGAGTCCAAGTTGGTAGATATTTGGAGACTGCGCTATCCCCATCACATGGAGGCCACCCATAGCTCCACGGTCCACAACAGCTGGTCCCGTATCGATTACTGGCTCGGGACAGAATATGTCGCATCTTGGACACGACACATCCGACACTTGCCCAAAACCCTCTCTGACCACAAACCAGTGCTGCTGACTATCAAACTTCCCCATTACACACCTCCACCTTATGTATGGCGGTTCAATGCCAAAGCACTATTAGACTCCTCATACACTGACACTATTGGACAAGCCATTACTGACTACTTTACCTTCAATCAGACATCCACAGACGATCCCAGTTTATTATGGGAAGCATTTAAAGCTACCATACGGGGAGTCTGTATTAGCACCAACGCTGGCATTCTAAAAGACATCCGAGCCCAACTTACCCAACGGGAGATTAAATTAGGCGCCCTAGAACGGGAATATGAACACACGCATAACATGACCATACTAAGCGATATTAGAAAGGTTATGACAGAATACCAAGAATTTGCGGATGATGAACTCAAATATATCTCGAAACGTCACACTGCACGCACATATGGCGAGGGAGGCAGGCCGGGCCGAGTATTGGCAAATAAAATCTGTGCAGGACAGAAGACACATTCGGTCCTTAAAATAAAAGATGATAACGGCACACTACACTACGATACATAGGGTATACTACGGGCATCTATGGACACCTATGGCGATCTTTATGCCTCATGAGCTACTGCCACACAGCCTGAGATTATGGCATATCTGGAGGATGTGGCGATAGCCTGGCTATCGGAAGCACAGAGGGAGTATCTCTCACAACCAGTGACGGTAGAAGAAGTCACAGAGGTGGTCAAGTCGCTTCCCAACGGTAAAGCACCGGGCCCGGACGGCTTTACTAGTGAATTTTATAAAGCCTATATCGAGCTACTTGCACCTCACCTTGTAGAAATGTATGGGGACGCCCATAGCAGTCAGATTCTATCCCCCACACTGAGAGAAGCCATTTTCATTGCCCTGCTAAAACCCAATAAAGACCCCGAGAAATGTGAGTCGTACAGGCCGTTGTCCTTAATAAACACTGACACTAAAATCTTAGCCAAACTACTTGCGAAACGCCTGCAACCACTCATGACTAATATCGTTCTTCCAGACCAATCGGGCTTTATACCATGTCTGTCCACTGCCCACAACACCCGAACGCTGTTTGCACTATCGCACTATCTTGCCCCGAACCTTCAGGCAGCTGCAGTCCTCTTGGATGCAGCAAAAGCATTCGATTCGATCGAATGGACGTATCTCAGCACCATATTGCAAAAAATGGGCTTCCCCTCAATATTCCTACGATGGATTAAGATATTATATACGAAACCCACAGCGCGGATAAGAGTTAATAAATACGTATCCGACGCTATACAAATTGAAAGAGGCACACGTCAGGGATGCCCCCTATCCCCCCTACTTTTTGCAATTGCCCTAGAGCCCCTGGCGTGCAAAATACGACAGGGTCATAAATATGCAGCTCTACAATTACCGCAAAGACCACTCAATATATCACTATACCCAGATGATATGGTACTTTATATAAAAAATCCGGCTGCAAACCTTTCCCCTCTACTGCGAGAATATATTAAATTCGGTCACCAATCCGGCCTCCAAATTAACTGGACTAAATCCATTATTATCCCATTAACAGATACTACCCAACCCTACCCGGCAAAGTTTCCACTTGAATGGCAAACAGACCCAGTCAAATACCTTGGTGTCTGGTACCACCGCGACCCCGAAACAGTTATTCGCATAAACTATGGGACGGCAATTAGTACGCTTGAAGAAAAGGTGGAGCGCTGGATACAACTACCCCTATCATTGGCAGACCGCCTGGCCATTATCAAGGTGGTCGTCCTGCCTAAATTCCTCTACCTCTTTAATAACATCCCCATCACCCCACCGAGGGCTGTATTTCAAAGACTGACTACCACCGTAACCCGTCTCATATGGGCGGGCAAACAAGCGCGCATAGAGTTACATGCCCTAACATTACCGTTCTCCAAAGGAGGTTTTAAGGTCCCAGACTTCCTCCTCTATTATTTATGTGCGCAAGCGCAATATGCACACTACTGGTACCACCCCGTCCCCTTCCTACCCCATATAGCAATTGAAGACGGTCATGCGCATCCCATCCCACTACGTAATATCCTACCCCATCGCCGTGCCCGAATACATTCACACGCAATAAACACCATCAATGCTACTAATGCCGCTACGCAAAGGATGGGGAAGCTGGCGAATAAACTGCCACTCTACGCACCGGCGATGCCCTTACAATTTCACCCAGAGTTATCGGTCACCCAAGAAAAAGTTGGAACAGACCTATTACGACAAGGGGGAATAGACAAACTGGGAGACTTGTATGCTAACTGCACCTTTATAGAGCCTAAAGATCTACATTACATTAGCAATCAGACTTTACTTTTTAAGTTTACTTACCATAGATTACAGGGAGCCATTAAGAAACTCTATCCCACTTATCCAGTTGAGCCACCACAACTGAATACCCTACAAATGACTATCACCACACCACATAATACCCATATGGTGACAAAATTATACGCACAACTTCAAGGCGACATTGATAACAATACACACAAAGCACTGAAGCGATGGAACACCATGCTCGATCCCCACCTCACAGAGGAAGAATGGGCTATCTGCTGCACCATCACTAGTATGCTCACTCCTAATGGCAATTTACGCCTCCTGCACTATAAATACCTGCACCAAACATATCATACTCCTGCTAAACTATACAAATATGGCCTCCGTCCAGACGCAAGATGTCAACGGTGTGGTGCGGATAATGCTGATTTTATTCATCTGGCATGGCAATGTACCCCAATTAGAAAATATTGGACTGATGTTGCTCAGATTCTGAGTGAGATATTAGGAGCCTCCATCGACTGTACGATTCGAACATGTTTGCTGGGCCTCGTCAATAATGTACGAGCCACCAAACGTAAATTTTGCATGATAGCACTGCTCTTGGCTAAACGAAGAATTTCATTATACTGGGGTAGCAAGGACACCCCACGGGCCAAACAGTGGGTTAAAGATATGGCTTATTGTAAGGATACCCTAAAAACATATGAGGAAGAGCTACCCTCCGGGTCCAAACCCAGAGACTATTGGATGCATTTGGTTACCTATCTCCAAGCACACCAAACTGTATAGCTGTGTATTGAAGTATAAAACATGATGGTATGGTTGATGATAATGTTAAAATACTGCAATGTACTGTATGGATAACCTATCTTTCCTGAAGCCTGTATGTTTTGTTTTGAGCATTGTATGCCTTTAATAAAATGCTTATAAATAAAAAAAATAGATATTCATGTCCTGCACCAGCATTCAGGGCCCTCCACGCTTTAACGGTGCCGCAACCGTATCTATCTCTTTCTTGTTCCCCAGTGTTTTATGTTGCAATATCATAGCCTTCAGCGGGATCGTGTGCGCATTGTCCGCCTCCACCACCAAGTGTGGCAGGTAGCGCTGGGGGAAGTACCAGTAATGTACAAATTGGGCTTGTGCACAGAGATAATATAGTCGCAGATCTGGGGCTTCAAAGCCTCCCTTTTCAAATGGTAACGCCAGTGTTTCCCAGCTGCATCTCGGTTTTTTGCCCACCTAAACCAGTCCCAGCAAGCATGACTGCATGGCCTGAAAGATAGCTCTATTAAGTGGTAATGGGATATTCACAAACAAATATAACAATTTGGGGAGAATAGTAATTTTGGTAACAGCTATCCGGTCAGCAAGAGACAGAGGGAGGCGAGTCCATCTGGCAACCTGGTCACCCAGTTTTGCGATCACTCGCCCATAGTTCATGCTAATCACAGTTTCAGGGTCTCTGTGCACCCAGACTCCCAAATATCGCAAAGGTTCACTCGACCAAACTAGCGGAAACTCCAACTCCAGCATCTTCGTGCACTCAGTAAGGGGAAACACGGTGGACTTACTCCAATTAATACCAAGGCCTGAGTATCGTTCGAAGCGGACATACTCCCTCAGCAGGGACTCCAAATGCAATTCGGGTTCCCTCACATACAGTAGCATAAAGGAAATAGCAAGCGGACGTTGCCTAAAGCCCAGTGCCGAGGCAGCATGACCCTGCCTTATCTTGCAGGCCAAGGGCTCTAGTGCCAAAGAGAACAGCATTGGGGACAGGAGGCATCCCTGTCTGGTGCCCCTGCAGATAGCTATGGGATCCAACACCACCCCATTTACGCGCACACTGGCGACAGGACCAGTATAAAGGAGGCGTACCCACTTAAAAAAAAACGGTGGCATCCCAATGCTCTGTAACACTACAAACATATAATTCCAACATAGCGAGTCGAAAGCTTTAGCCGCGTCCAATAGTACGGCTGCAGCTGGGAGCTCAGGGTCCAGCTGATGCAGCACAGCAAATATAGTTCGTAGGTTATGTGTTGTGGATCTTTTGGGTACAAACCCCAATTGGTCCGGCCGGACCAGATTTGGGATCAGGGGTTGCTATCTATTAGCGATTATTTTTACTAGTATTTTAGTGTTTATCATGGAGAGTGGCCTGTACGACTCGCATCTGTTGGCTATTTTGTCTGGCTTTAGCAACGTCACTATGAGAGCTTCTCGCAGGGAAAGGGGGAGCACACCTTTCTCATATATTTCAGTGAAGACCTCCAGCAGCCTGGGGGCCAGCAAGTCTACATAAGCCTTATAAAATTCACTCTGCAGGCCATCCATTCCCGCCCCCTTGCCATTAGGGAGCAACACTATGGCATCTTTAACGTCCTCAACCAACCAGGGCTGCGTGAAATATTCATGCTGGCCCAAAGACAACCAGCCCAACGCTATGTCACCCAAGTAGTTTGAGAATTCGGATTCTGCAATAGATGACACTGGCCCGTACAGGTCAGAGAAGAACCCTATAAACACCCGGCTGATCTCCGGTGTGGTATGTCGTGCCTCCAGGTTATTGTCTAAGATTTCTACAATGTGGTCCTGACCTACCGAAGTCCGCAATTTACTGGCCAAAGAGCGGCTCGGCCTCCCCCCCTCGCCATAGTGCCGTGCAATCCATCTCCTGGATCTATGCCACGATTCCTGCTCAGCCACCTCGTCATATTCTGATATTAAATCTCTCATTTGGGCCAACAGTGAAGGGGTGGGTGCCCGTTCATAAGTACATTCAAGCTTGTGTATCCTATCCTCTAACGTACAAAGCCGGGTTCGTATTGACTTTAAGACCCCGGCCTGCGCTCCTATGCATTCCCCGTGAATGGTAACTTTAAAGGCCTCCCATAAAGTCCTAGACCCCTCAACTGTGCCCTCATTCTCTGAGTAAAAATTAGTGATAGCGGACCCAGTCGTGACACGGAATACTTGATCAAGCAGTGACGACGGCTGTAGACGCCATTGAAATGTCGGCCTAAGTGGGTCGGTATGTCTAATTCCAAGAGCACAGGGGCATGATCACAAAGTGTCTTGACGAGGTGGCGAACCGGCATCGTCCATACACTAGCCTCCTTGGATACGAGCCAATAGTCCAACCTGGACCACAAGCCATGCACAGTAGATACGAACGTGCCCTCCCTTCCATCAGGGTTGCGGATACGCCACACATCGACGAGGCCCTCCGCCTCCATTATCTCACTGCTCATCTGTGCAGCATGTTTGCCATACCATGCTGTATTGGCAGATCTTTCCAATTGCGAGTCTAGGTACACATTCAAATCGCCACCTCAAATCCCTGCTGAGGGGGCAATGCCGCCATTCGCCTCCAGATATCATTGTAAAACGCGGGGTCATCTACGTTGGGACCATAGGAATTTACAAATAGAAGCCTTGTACCTCCCAAGCAACCTTGCAGCAGAAGAACCCTCCCTTGATCGTCTTTTTTCGAATGGATCATAGAAAACGGAGTCCCCTTCCTTACCAGCATCAGTACACCTCTCGAGTATGTGGAATAAGACGACGCAACTCCCACATTCTGTTCTGTGTGCTTAGTGAGTGTGTTTCCTGTAAGAACGCCACCTGGATGTTTTGCCTGTCTAAATACGCCAGCACCTTACTTATTTTTGTGGAGTTATTGAGGCCTCGCACATTCCATGTTAACAATTTAATGGTATCACCAGGGCCTTCCCTTACTTATTCGTGACCTGCTATTGTAATTATTACAGCGATCTCTGACAGCACTGCGTGCCAGAGCGGCCAGCACATGAGGCCTCCATTGCACCTGTATCAAAACATAGACAAACATCCCTCCACTTCAGCACCCACAACTTGCTAAAGCCATCCCAAAAACAAGTGAACATAACCCCATTACAGAACATAGTCCACAACTAGATGTGGGGTACACCCATGGGGGACCAGAGTGCAATCAACCTCCCAGATTATAGGGAGATGGCCAAACATGCACAGATATATCGCTCATCAGTCATGGATATGTCCACAAGGGGGTTCGTGTGTATGGGGTCAATAGCAACAATATTATTACAATATTTATGCACCAATAGGCAGAATTACGATCAGTGACTATGAGGAACCAACATTATTCGATCACCCCAGCAAACACGTAACCATCAGTCTCGGTCCCCGGCAACTGCTCCCACTCTTATATCAGCGGATGAAGGACCTAGATAAACCCAATAGTTTGTGCGGATCAGCGACCCTCAGTCCTCCTCATCCTCCGGGGCTCCAGAAGCGTCGCACCGGCTTCGTTTGAGTGATTTAGCATAATCCATAGCAGATTTTGAGCTTGTGTAGATTCTGGCTTTGCCTTCTGTTCCAATTCGCAATCGGGCTGGATATAGCATGGCATACGGTATGTTCTCCGCCATTAGCAGTTTCTTGACAGGCTGGAATTCCCGCCTCGCTGCCTGGACCGTTGCAGTGAAATCCGGGTAGAAGGCCAGGTTATTTCCCTGAAAGTTTATGGTGCCTTTCTCATGGGACATGCGCAGGACTGAGTCACGGTCCCTATAATTTAGCAGGCGTGCAATGATTGGCCTCGGCGGAATTCACGGAGGCGGGCGAGCCACCAGTGAACAGTGGGCTCTCTCCACAACCAGCATCGTTGACAGATTTTCTGCTCCAAAGATCTCTCGGAGCATTTCCTCAACATAGGGCTCCAGTCTCCCTGTGTTAGTCGATTCCGGCAGGCCTGTGATCCGTAGGTTATTACGTCTCAACCTAGCCACGAGGTCCTCATTTTTTGCCTGGATAACCGCAAACACCTTTTCCATGTTGAGGGTTTTGGATGAAACATTTTGTAGACTGTCCTCTGCATCAGAAATGCGCTTTTCAGCGTCTCCCAGTCTGGTGCCTTGCTTATCAAGCTTCGCTGACATGTGATCTGTTCTGAGATTGAGGGCATCAATTTTACCGTCAATGGATTGCAGACTACTTTGCATAGCATGGGGAGTTGCTTCAAGCGACGGTATGCCCTCAGAAGGGGTATCGAGCTCCGAGTCCGTGGTTGCCCTCTGCTGCGATTTGCAGATTTCCGCAGCTCGTAAGCGAGACGAGATTGGTTCTTGTCTGTTTTGCCCATTGTGTCTGTATAAACCACAGCTGTCCATGTGGATCACGTCCCACCGGCTGGCTATGCACTTCACAGCGCCCAAGCCCCAGCGGATCTTTCGCCACAGCAGGAGTCCCCGCCAAGCACAGCAGTTTCCTCACAGGTTCTATAGGCTGCTTCTGTGGTTTTCTATTACATATACTATGTGTAGAGGCAGTTCAGTGATTTCCCTGTTTCTATGCGCCTCAGTGCACGTTGAGTTGCAAACAAGCAGGTACTCCCTACTCCACCTGTACCAATGTGTGTTTATTTACTTAGTGTTACCTTACTGGGGGACAGGGAACCACAGCGTGCCACCAGTGTGAGGCCCATCACCAATGTAACTTAAATGAACCACCGCATCCAGATCTGTAGGCCTGCAGTGGCCCGCGCCGCATATCTATTTTCACACTGGCCCTGAGATTTGATTAAAGGCGTCACAGGGTTTTCCTCGGGAGCAGCTCCAGTAACGCTGACCTCTGGTCCAGCCTGTCAACTTCTACGCGGGGGCTCCCGCGGCCGCTGTTATTGCTGCATGGGGCCCGGTCTCCCAGCAGGGAAGGTCTGCCAATTGCAATGACGCCGCCGCTGTTTCACACTGTGATGCGTTCTCCCCACAGCTGCGACTCTCCAGGATCTCTTCAGGACCCAACTCTTGGTCTCTAGGCCCAATGCAGTACGGGGATAGAAATGCAGCACAATACCTTGTCTGCCAGGCTGGGCAGCTCAACGCCTGGGGGTCCTCTGCCGATTATGGCCACACATCTGCGGCAGGCCGCACTGGCAATATAGTCCTCAGCTGGTGCCCAACAGATATAACCTCTCGCAGGGGCCCCCGGTCCACACAGGCTCGCGCAGCACCCCCGTGACAGCCCCGCTCATCAGCTCCCAGCAGGGGTCTCCTCCTGGTCACGCGGCCGCCGTGTTACACTCGGGGTCACGGCAGCAGGGATCAGCAAATGGAGGATTACGGGCAGTCCGTTACACCGCCGCAGCCCCGAATCTCATCACTGCAGTACAGCCATGGTGCCCGCCGAGTCCCAACGCGGGATGTGGAATTTAGAGCCTCTCATAAGGGCCCCGGCCCATACAGGCCCGCGCGGCACCCCCTCAGCAGCCCTGCTCACCACCTCCCAGCAGGGGCCTCTGCCGGTTCACGCAGCCGCCATGTCACATTTGGGGCCGCGGCAGCTACGATCAGTAAATGCAGGATTCCGGGCGATCCGTCGCTCTGCTGCTTCCTCTAGTCGCGTCACTGCAGTACAGCCACGATGCCCTCCAAGTCTTAGTACAGGATGTCGAGTTTGGAGCAGGATATTATGCGGATAGAGTGTTCGGCCGGTGGAGCTGCACTACAGCACAGCCATCTTGCCGTGCGCCCTCTAGCGCCCCTGTTTCCTTTTTGTGCCATAAACTAAAACCTTCTAAGTTATACCCTGGAGGGAAGTCAGGTTTGTCAATAATCGACTTAGTTGGAGAGGGAAACGTTGTCAGCCTATGTTTAAGGGCTACAGAGTCCCATATTTTCAGGGTCGTGGCGGTCACCAGGGATGAATAAAGCATCCTAGACCTATGCTTGCGTGGCAGCCGGCCCTCTTTCCATATAATAACAACAGCGACAATCTGGTCCATGAAAGACAAATGTTTTTCTGAGAGGGGACGATACCACTCTACGATGTGGCTTGAAAGTAGCGCACGATCAAGGGTAGCCGCAGGCCTCCATCTCCCTTTGTACGAGACAGTTGCTTATGATGGAGACGTGGTTTCTTGCCATTCCAGATGAACTTATTGATGGCTACTTGAAAGGTGCGCAACACTGGGGGTGATGGAGTCAGTGGGATGGTCTGAGAGATAAAAAGTATGAGCGGGATCACTGTCATTTTAACTGCGGCAATGCGGCCCATCCAGGCCAGTCGCAGATGGCTTCACAAGGATAGTGTCTTATTCGTCTGGTCAAGGAGGGCCCCATAATTAACCACCAGTGTCTTCGCCAGCGTGGGAGCTATCTGTGTTCCCAAATATGGTATGGTCTCTTTCGCCCACATGAATGGGAATCGTGTGCACAGGGCAATCTCGTGTGGAGAGGTGACTGAGAGGTTCAAAATCTGAGATATTTGGAGATTGACTTTAAACTCCGACACCTCACCGAATAGTCATAGCTGATCGAGCAGGGATAGTAGCGAGGTCATCGGGTCTGACAAAGATAAGATAATGTCATCAGCATACAGGCTGATGGTGTGGCTGTCGGTGCCAAATCGGATGCCGGAGATCTGCGGATTGTCCCTGACTCTCTGTGCCATAGGCTCGATGTACAGCGTAAAGAGAAGCAGAGATAGGGGGCAACCCTGTTGGGTCCAGCGCGCTACAGAGAACATGGAGGATGAAGTCCTATTGACACGGACGGAGGCCCGGGGAGTGCTGTAGATACAGCATATCCATGTGATAAATTTATCCCCAAACCCAAATTGATGGAGGGTCTCAAGCAAGTATGGCCAGTGAACGCGGTCAACCACCTTCTCCGCATCAATGGAAAGGAAGAGAACATCCTTTTGCGAACGCTGGATACTATAAATGAGATGCAAGAACCGTTTAGTATTGTTCCCACATTGCCTCGTAGGGATGAAGCCGGATTGGTAGAGATCGACCAGACCCTGCATAATTGGGTTTAATCAAATGGGTCTATACGATCCGCAGGATCTTTAGACGGCTTGAGTATCACCAAGATGGACGCCTCCAGCATCGAGTCTGCCAGGGTGCCAGAGTCAAACAAGCATTTGCAATGCAATCGATCTCGCCTTTGGGACCTTATATGTATTTAGCTATGCAGCATATTAGCCTGGGTGCTGAAACATCTACTGTTCTTTAACATGGATGGAAAGTAAGCACCAAACTGCGTGACACGCCAGCTATGGGAACACATGGAGAGAAATTTGCCTTTCAGCTGGAAATTGAATAGTCCAAAGCTCTGTTTTTAATATAAAATCAGGTCCTTCGGTGGTCATATCACTTAAAATACAAGATTTGAAAAAAATATTATTGTCTACGGGTGCTCATGGAAGACAATTTCTATGGACTGGAATCTAGAGAATGCTAAAGTGATTCTGGTATTGTACTGACCTCTGCTGATTGTTTTCTATCAAGAGAGTTAAATAGAGGCAGTTGCCAGAAAAATAAAAAAATTAAAGTCCCTAAGCAGGAAGAAATTCTGGTATTTTACTGACCTCTACTGGTCGTTTTCTATCAAGGCAGTTGAACAGAAAAAAAAGTCCCTAAGCGGAAACAGACAAGTCCTAGGGCTGATCTCCAGAGCCCACAAAGTACATACACATATAAGTATATACTAAAGTATATACAAGAGGTCTCGAATGCTTGACCTAAAAATGAGTTAAAAAGTCGGGTTAAAAGAGGGGCTAACTCTTTACAAAAGGTTTTATAAAATTGGACGGTGAATCCTTCCGACCCTGGTGCTTTTGAAGGTTTGAGGCGAGCAATAGCTGCTATCACCTCCTCTATACATATTGGTTGGTCTAGCTGGGATGCGAGCTCCGGCAGTAAGTGTGTCAAGGGAACCCCCTGAAGATAAGTTGTCAGGTCTCCTTTGGGACAGTCTGAGTTGGAGTACGGAGAGCTATAAAATTCTCTGAAGGTCACGGCTATTTCCATCTCCGTGTGGACCTCTTCCCCCCGAGACGTTTGAATAGAGCTCACAGAGCCGGAGAGGATTTTGTTGCAGAACCTATGAGCCAGCATGCATCCACAGCGGTCGCTGCTCAAGTAGAATTTATGCTTGAGGTGCAAAAGGGTGTACTCTGCCCTATCGAGGTCAAGGCGCCTCAGGAGGAGCCTTTTTGTCTCTAGTTCTCGCCAGACCCTGGGGCGCCTGTACGTTTATGGATCAACCCTAGCTTAGAGACCACCTATTCCAGTTGCTGGCTCTTCTCCCAATGAACCCAGTTCTCGGCTGCCGAGATGGCGATATGTTCTCCCCTCACGATGAGCTTTAAAGCCTCTCAAATTGACGATAGGAGGGTCATCTCAATGTCATTGTTGCGCAGGTAATACGCTAGTGCAATGCGCACAGCTTTGACTGTGGAGGGGGATTGCAACAGCGCATCGCGAAGTCGCCAGTGTGAAGCGCGGGGCTGGGAGATAGCGGGACACAGGGTCAAAGAGATCAGGGCATGGTCCGAAAGGGATCGGGGTTCTATGCTCGCCTCTCTGACGTAAGATGCTAAGGCCAGGGACGTGAGGAAGTGATCAATGCGAGCGTATGACTTGCAGCCGAATAAAAGGTATAGTCCCTTGAAGAGGGGTGGAGGTGATGCCAGATATCACATAACGCTCCATCTGGAAGCCATCGGAGGGCGTAAGACGTGAAGGCTCCTGTTTGAGTGGAGCATTGGTTGGAGCAATCTAGAGTGGGGTCCATTACCAGATTTAAGCCCCCCCCCTAAATCAGGAGGGCCACATCCGGGGCAGAGAGGGCTGTTGCAAGTGCGTTAAGGATAAAGGGTTCCTGCCACTTGTTCGGGGCATATATATTGGCCGGGGTGAAGTTAAAGGCACCCCATTGTATTCTAACCACAAGCAGGCACCCCTTAGTTTCTGAAATTGTGGATATTAGTTTGACATTACATTTCTGGGTGAAGAGGATAGCTATCCTGTTCTTCTTTGAGGGACCAGAGGACCAAATCATTTGGGGAAACCAGTGGAAGTGCATGTGAGAGGTGTCTTTGGGTAGCAGGTGGGTTTCCTGGAGCAAGTATATGTCATCGCCGGATTCCTCCAGGCGCACTTCACTGGGCTGTTTAAGCCCCGGACTTTAAGACTGATTATTCATAACTCTCGGGTCATGGCTCATGGGTTAGGGACAGAGAGTGCTGTGCGGCAAACCTGGCTCTGAGGCCCTATAGATAATACAGGGATAATACAGGGTGCGTAAGCAATAAGGAGTTACTGGAACACCTCTGTGGGGGCGTACTGGATTCAATCAGTGCGGAGGAGTAAAAAGAAAAAAGAAAAAAAACAGGTAAACACAATCTAAGAACATTAAATGGAACATGAAGTGACAATTGACCGTCATAGTGGAACAATGTTTGTGGAGCGTCGTCCAAATGTGGTCAGTCCAGTTGGTACAGTTGCCGCTTCAGGGGATCACAACTCCCAGAAGAATAGAGCATCAAAAAAGGTATCTTTGCCGCTGGTGAACCTTTCCGAACCCACCATCTTGAAAGCCTCCTGTCTGGCAATTATTAGCGATTCTAGGAGGTCCCTTCAGCTTCATGACAACCCAGAGAGGGTGGTCTCCCCAGAGAGTGTTTTAAGTATAGATTGTCGTTCTTTGGCCATGGGTTCTGAATCCAGTTTTGCTCTGGTGGGGGCCCCTTTGGCACGTCGCCATCCAGATATCCCCTGCGTCTTGCTGTCAAGGGAGTTGCCTTTTCATGGCACCTCCAGGGGTTCCATGATGTTGAGTATTTAACAGGCCTCTTTGAGGGATCTTAGTTTGTGAAGTGTTCCATCAAGGCAAAAGATAATCCTGAAGGGTGACCCAGGAGTACGCCATACCTGCTTTGTGTAAATGTTCTATGATTGGGCGGAACTCTCAATGCTTTTGTAGGGTGATCCTTGAGAGGTCTTGGTAAGTACAGGTGAGTGACCACTAAAATGGACTGGCTGCGAGTCTCGGGCTTTACGCAGGATGCCCTCCTTTGTTTGAAAGTCATGGACGCAGACCAAAATGTCAATGGGAGGGGTCCTCTACATCCTGGGATATCCCATGCAATGTACTCAATCAAGTTACAGCATTGCCTTGTCAAGGAGGCCCAGAATGTTCCGGAAAAGAGCCGTGACATAGTCTCTGAAATTCGTGGCGTCAGGGTGAGTTGGCACCCACTGTATGTGAACGTTGTTCCAGCGGGAACGATTTTCTAGGTCTTCATTGTGGGACTGAAGGTCTACATGTTGCTCCTTAAGGCACAGGACCTCCTGCTGTAGCCACTCTATCTCCTCCTCACAGCTTGACTCTCGGTACTCCATGGTGGCCACTCTGTTCCCCACCTTCTCCAAGTCCCGGCGATCCTCCCATAGGTCTGCGGATAGCTCTGCCTTCATAGGCTGTAGATCTCCTCTGAGGGGTGCGAAGAGAGATTTAAAGAACGAATTGGTGACCGGACCCTCTAAATCTACGGGGCCGCCTGGTGCTCAGCCGTAGTCAAAGGCAGTCTATCATCTGGGCCCACCCCCCCTTATTTCACAAACATGTCTTTGAGTGACCTTTTTTGACCTATTTACAGACATGGTGTAGGTCTACGTGGAAGGACTGCAGGAAGAGTGAGAGTAGAAAGCGGTCTAGACAGAGGAACCAGCCATCTCAGAAAGACAAAGCTGGGCCCAGCTAGGAGCACAGGAGTCCGCGATAATCCCCTAGGTCCACCCGGAAGGCCACGAGACAGAAGAAACACAGGCAGCCGGCACTGACACTAGCAGGCAAGCATTCGGCAAGGACCAGTATCAAAGACATGGCGCCCCCCTCGGTCCCCCAGGGGCTCCCACCTCCAGTGCCCCATCAGCGGCAGCGGTTTAACCAATTTCTTGGCCCCATAGCTGCCAGAGGAGCGAAGAGAGGGCCTCGGGCAGTGGAGTTCCCTGCAATTTCCACTGCTGGACAGGAGGATCCCACATCTGGACCTCCACCTCAGGGGTCTAAAGCTGTAAAAAGGATTGCACACTTTGCTTTGCCCTGTGATCTGTTACTAGCAGGCGGCCCTTCTAGTGCTTTAGCGTCATCCAAGCCTCACCTGTCCCAGGTCAGACGCTCCACAGGGGCCTCAGGCACAGGCTACAGGTGCGCGGTGAGGAGCCACGAGGCCCGGCGAGACTAGCTTTGCTCAGTTCCTAGGGAGCCAGTTCCTCACAGGACCAGGGCGAGGGGGCCGGGTGTCTCGCCTCCTCTATCTCCCTCCGATTCAGGGACTTGTGTACTCCCCGGGGTACTCACCCCCCCCGATCCGGCTCACATAGCTCCTGAGGCCTCACTCTCCCTCACAGGGCGGGGTCAGGGTCCGGTGTGGTGAAAGCGGGGAGAGCTCCATCCAACTCCAGGGGGGGCAAATCTTTGCTAGGCTGGAGGGAGGTGGGAGGGGGGAACCCACAGGTACCTCACCCCTCTGCCCCAGGGCCCCACGTATTCTCAGGAGCACTCACATCCCCCTTGGCAGGGCCAGCCCATCTTCCACGGCCTCACGTCCCTGCCGCGGAGCAGCTGGCAGAATCTGGTGAGTTGGGTGGACAAGAACTTCGCATCGCTGCATTCCCCCATTAGCAGCCTGTTCCGCTCACCTCCTGCACTGTATCAAAGGCGCCAAATCCAGAGTATGCCTTTACGGGCTGGAGTGCTCGTCCCCGGCCTCCTGTCAGGCTCCGACTCCTGCGCAGGGGACTCAATGAATGAGGAGTAGGGAGCACCTCCACGCCCGGTGCTCCCCGCTGTGGCAGTCCTCAGAGGTCCGGCAAACCCGCGGGCACAGCCTCCCTGGTGGATCCTCAGGCCAGTGGAGCCCCTCTCTGCCCATCAGCAATCCCGCAACCGGCCACCATCCAGCTCAGTTGGCCGCGCTGTCTTGGCGTACATCACTGTGCTCCCGGAATCGGGGGCAGCGGGCCCAAACTATGGGTCCTCCTTGCGCCCCTAGTGTTGTTGATCCGCTGGTGTCCAAAAGGGACCAGCTAAAGGAGGCAGGCAGGGTGTAGGTCGATGCAATAGAGGCGGTGAGACGGAGAGACTGAGATATGCTTCTCACCCTTCCACCATCTTGGACACTTCCCCCACTCTTACTTTTGAAAACAATCTGATACCTAATTACTCCTATGATTGTCGTACTTGCACCTATTGTTACTTCTACTTACTCCAATTTTCTTCTATTTCTTCCTACTTGTTGCAAAGTCATCCTGTGCCCTGGGCACCCTCCCAACTTTTTGCTGACTGGTGGTAACTGACTCTGACTGACCCTGGGCTCTGCCTAACCAGGCCCAGGGCCAGTGCTATGCTGAAAGAGACACATTTAGAATTCAGTGAAAACACCTACATACACTAGGGTACACTATGGGTTGGGGTGCCCCTGTGATTGGCATGACCTACCCTATAAGAGCCTAGTACATAATAGGGCATGGGGATTGAAACTACCTATCAGTCCCTAGTGCTGGAAAAATGGCCCAAGTCATTTATCCCATTGCAAATCCCATGCCACATAGGTTAACATGGCAAGAAGTTATTAACTAATAACTCCTGATAGGAGAATGATAGAACTTCCATTCAAAGACTTCCCAGAATGGTAGTGATAAATCCAACAATATGATATTGTTGAATTTCTCCTAAAATGTACAGACAAGAAGTTATAAGACTTTCTTGTTTGCAGGTCCAGATTCAGCCTTCCCGTGGTCTGTCATGATTGGTCAGAGTTAAGTGGATTAGCCAGGCTGCTTTGAAGAGGTGATAAAGAACCCCTGGCAGGAATGCCAGAGCAGGGGGAGGAGTCGTAAACCATGGTCTTCAAAGGAAAGGGGAAGGCCTCAGTGTCAGTTACCACTCTACTCTTTTGACCCCAAGCCAGAGCTAGGATTAAGGAAGGAATGAGCAGATGCAAGGGGGAGAGTCTAGGGAAATTAGCCATCCTATGGGTGTGTTTAGCCAGCTCTTAACTCCTGCTGGAAAATCAGCCATTATGAATTTGGAGGATTTGGTGCACTCTGGGACCAAATAATGCCACACTCTACAGGATGTGGTCATAACCTTGGGGAGTTACCCTGCCCCATTGGTCAGGAGTGACCTCCTGCTTGACCCAGAGAACTTGGAATAAGTATCTGAGAGGGGCAGAGTCTCTCAGATCTGCTGCTTGAAACTTAAGAAAGCAAGACGTTGTGCCATGCTAAGAAGTTTGATGTGCAATTTCTAAGGCCTACCCTCTGAGGACTGCACCATCTGGAACTACAGCCCTGTGGACCTCCTTGCTGTGAAAAAGAGTAAAGAGTGGACTCCCTGCAAGCTACAGGTTAACAGAACTCACCTGGAACATCACCACCAAGGATCCTCAACCTGGAAAACTACCAGTGGATTTGTAAGGGTTTTGTCCTCAACTTTCAAGGACCATCTTGGAGCTTCCAGACCCTTGGAGTGAATTTGAGACACTTTGGGACCCTCTGGGGAACTTCAGGAAGAATTTACAGGAGTTTGGAGAACTTTGGAGCAACTTTGGAAAAAATCTCCATAAGGGGACTGACTCAACCTGGTCAGCCAAGCCGCCTGCCTTCAACCGCGTGTCGGCCAAGCCATCCAGGTTCGTCCCGCTGAAAGCTCCGTAGGTCCAACTTCCAGACTTTGACTGGGAGTCGAAGAAATCCGAGGCCGGCGAACCCCCACCGAATCCGGCCTGGTGAAGAGCATCGAGGGACCCCATGAGAAAAAGCTCCAGAAAAGTTTCTAAGTCCGAAGGTAAAAACTGTGACCGGGACCTACCGTGAGGGGTAGCCGCTCAAGGCTCCATCGTGGTCGGCCTGAAACTTTGACTTTGAGCCAGTCTATCACGACCAGATGTCCCAATATGGTGCTATAGGTTTCTAAGTGCTATAAAGTGATAAATCTTTAAAAATCCATATCTCCGGTTCCCTACATTGGATTTTTGTCGTTTTGGTGTCATTTTAAAGATAAAAATATTTCCTATTGTTATAAATTGGTGTTGGATTTTTATTCTGTATTGTGTCTTAATTATTTACTGAATTGGTGTTTTTAAATGCTTTACCTACCTGTCTTTGAAGTTAAGCCTGCCTGCGTGCAGCCAAGCTACCAAGGGTTGAGCATGGGAATAATTTTCTAAGACCTATGCTGAGTCCTATCATGTGTTAGTGGCCTTATTGCCAGTGGCAGACCTACATTTGCCCCTACCAATAATCCACTTTCCAACATTTGGTGCTCAGCAGTGTGGATGAGGACTTGTGTTTCAAAAAGTACACCTTTCAGTAAAGTGAATTAAGATTGTAAAAATCCTCTAAATTGCCTTAGAACACAACTTTTGAGTTTGATTTTTGGAATTTGGACTAAACTGTTTTTAATCCATTGTTTTGATTTTTCCAAATTGTTCTAAGTCTGTTGTGCCTAGTTGTTGTGACCCAAAACTAGGGAACCATGGAGCTGGACCTGGCTAAACTGTCCCAGTTCAAGATGGCTGATCTTAGGCTACAGTGTAGGCTTAGGGGGCTGCCTGCTTCCAAGAAGCTTAGGAAGGCAGGGTTGATTGAGTCCCTAAAGGCCTGGTCTGGGGTAGCTGAGGAGAGTCAAGGGGGGATAGAGGGTGTCCCCCCCCCCAACCTCATCCAAGAGGAGGGTGAGGAGGATGCCTCTTCCATTTTCTCTAGTGTTAGCCATATGATTCCAGATGGTGGGAGGGGGAAGGGTCCCTTACTCAGGAACCACCACTGTCCCTTGCAGAGAGACAGCTTGAGGCTCAATTAGCTTTGATAGCTTTGGAGCAGAGAAAACTGGAATTGGCTGAGAAGAGATGGGAGAGGGAGGAGGCGTCGAAAAGAAATGGTGGCAGTGAAAATGATGAAGATTTTGAAATGTCCAGGTGTGGTGCATTTGATCATAAACTTCCCAAGGGTATAGTGCCCAAGTACACTGAGGGGGATGACATTGATAAATGGCTAGCAGCTTTTGAGAGGGCCCTTAGAATGAGTAGGGTCCACTCTAAGTATTGGGTTGCACTCCTGTGGAAGTTGAGTCCAGTAGCTGGGAGGGATAGGCTCCTAACCCTGAAGGGAGAGGATGCAGAATCATACCAGCAGATGAAGGCATGCTTATTCAAGAGATTTGGTCTGACTCCAGAGCAGTACAGGATGAAGTTTAGAGGCACCCAGAAATTGAGTTTGAAGTCTTGGGTAGACTTTGTGGACGTTTCAGTGAAGGCACTGGAAGGCTGAATTATTGGCAACAAAATTGACACATATGAAGGATTGTATAATTTGTTTTTGAAAGAACATATTTTGACTCATTGTGCAGAAGAGAAGTTACGCCAGTATTTAGTGGACTCTAAGCTGACAGACCCCAGAGAGCTGGAGGAAGCAGATGATGAGTGGGTGAGAACCCGGGTTTCCATTCAGCACCAGGGGGGTGACCAGAAGAAAGGAGGACAGGTCCCTCCCCAGATGAAAGCCCAAGGGAAAGAAGGTCAAGAACAGAAGGAGTCCTCCAAAGACCCACAAAAACCTGAACAAGGAGGGGGGCCCCGAGCCAACCCAAATTCAAAGGGAGGGGGTATCATGGAAAGAATGGTAGGTTCTTTGGTCCCTCAAAGGTGGGTAAGTGTTTTGACTGTAATCAGCCAGGGCACAAACAGGGAGATGCTGTCTGCGCCAAGAAGCTCCCCCCTAAGGGGCCATCCACAGGGATTGCCAGTGTAAGTGTAGGGGTGGAGAGTGGTGCCCCAGAGAAGGGTAGTCAGGTGGTGGAAGCAACCTTAGTGACCCTGGATGGGGTGAATATTGCAACCCTTGCTGCCTTACTTCCAAACATGGACAAGTACAGGCAGAGGCCTAAAGTGAATGGGACTGAGGTTGAGGCTATCAGAGACACTGGGGCTAGTGTAACTATGGTCCTGGATGAACTGGTGCCTCCAGAGAGGTTGTTACCTGGTGAGTTTCACCAGGTGACTTATGCAGACAGCACTACCAAACTTCATCCTATGGCTGTGGTGGATTTGGAATGGGGAGGTGTGACAGGCCCTATGAAGGTAGCTGTGTCAAAGGTGCTCCCAGTCCAGTGTTTACTGGGCAATGATCTTGAAGCCTCTGAGTAGTCACAGGTGGAGAGAGGACTCCATATGAAAATATTGGAGCTCCCTGAGTGGGTATGTGCTGTGACTAGGTCACAGACTAGCCAGAAGGGAGGGGCTGGACACTTGGACCCTGGAACAAAGGGCCAAGCATCCAAGGACAAGGGTACTGGGCCTGGTGAGCCAGCCCAGGGAACTCCAGAGGTGCAGGTAGAATGTAACCCGGATCTGGCCTCTGAGGGAGGGACTCCATCCCTGCCAGAGCTGTCAGATTTGGCAGAACTGACAGGAGCAGGTGGACCCTCCAGAGAGGAGTTCAGTAAGGGACAGAGAGACTGTCCCACCCTTGAGAGCTTGAGGCGGATTGCTTCTAAGCAAGAGGAGGGGGATGACAGTGGGTTTCATAGAATCTACTGGGAAGAAGGACTGCTTTAGACTGAGGCCAGAAACCTCAAGGAGGGGGCCACCAGGAGGTTGGTGGTGCCCCAGAAGTACAGAGAGTTCATCCTGACTTTGGGTCATGATATCCCCTTGGCAGGACATTTGGGACAGACAAAGACATGAAACCGGTTGGTGAACCATTTCTACTGGCCCCATCTGTCTGAAAAGGTAAAGGAGTTTTGCAGCTCCTGTGTCACCTGGCAGGCCAGTGGCAAGGCAGGAGGCTTGACCAAGGCTCCCCATATACCACTGCCAGTGGTTGGGGGTCCTTTTGAAAGGGTGGGAATGGACATTGTTGGTCCCCTGGACCCACCTACTGCATCAGGGAATAGGTATATCTTAGTGGTAGTGGACCATGCCACTAGGTACCCTGAAGCAATCCCTCTTAGAACCATTGATGCTCCAACAGTGGCTAGAGCACTGCTTGGTGTGTTCACCAGAGTGGGTTTTCCGAAAGAGTTGGTATCAGATAGGGGCACGGACTTCCTGTCCAGCTATCTGACAGCTATGTGGGATGAGTGTGGTGTTAACTACAAGTTCACCACCCCTATAACCCACAAGCAAATGGTCTTATTGAGAGATTCAACAAAACCCTGAAGGGCATGATAAATGGGTTATCAGAGAAATTCAGGAGGAGATGGGATGTTCTCCTCCCATGCTTACTGTTTGCCTACAGGGAGGTGCCACAGAAAGCGGTTGGTTTCAGTCCCTTTGAGTTGTTGTTTGGACACCCTGTGAGGGGGCCATTGAGCCTGCTGAGAGAGTCTCTAGAGAAGCCTCTTAAAGAAGCAAAGGACAATGTGCTTGACTATGTGCTAGGCCTGAGATCTAAAATGGCAGAGTACATGTACAAGGCATACAGTAAACTAGAGGCCAGCCAGGAGCTCATGTGTAGGAAGGTGGAATCTGACTATATGGCTGCCCCCACTTTTTTCCTGGTGTTTTGCTGGTTTATGACTTAGTTGGACTAGGATCCTGCTATTCAGGGCCCCAGTCTATCTGCTTCCTCTCTAAAATGGTTTCCATGTGCCTTAGGCACATCTCTGATTGGAATCTGGAGTGCCCTTGTAAGTCTCTAGTATATGGTATACTATGTACCCAGGGCATAGGTACCTCAGAGGCCTACCAGGGGCTGCAGCATGTATTGTGCCACCCCTGGAAGGCCAGTCAAAAGGACACCACAGGTCTGCTACTGCAGCCTGGGTAAGGTGGTGCATGCACCCCTTACTGTGATATAGGTTACCTATATCACCACATACATACACACATATAAACCTATAAGTCACTCATATGGCAGGCCTTATCAATCCTGAAGGCAGAGTGCGTGGTTCCTATGTGAGAGGGTGTCCCTGCATGAGCAGGGCCCCTCTGCAGCGTTCGGAGACCCTTCTCTGATGCTGTTTGTAGTGCAGCCTGACCATATACTCTTAAGCGCATTATAACCCCGCGTTAAATGCTAACTTTGGGATGGCTGCACGGAAACATGTCGTGTTTGGTGTCAAACATCTTGGAATACTACCCCCCCGCCAGTTCTGGTGGCGGGGGTAGCATTCCACCCTTCTAGAGGGAGAGACAGGTACACACCGGCCTGCCCAGTAACTTCTTTCCAAGCCCTGGCATCACAAAATGGATGCCGCTGCCACAGACACAAGTCTGGCCTCCTGCTGCTGACCGAAACTCCGGCAGGGGAGGCCTGGACAATAGGTTTCCTGTCCCAGGGAGGTGTAACCACCTCCCCAGACAGGATAGTGTGTATTGGGGCTGGGCGGGAGCACTCTCTGGTGCTTCGAAGTCCTGCACTGGGGGCACATTTGGTGTCCCTGTGCATACCCCAGTTCAAACCGGCTCAGGGGTTTCCAGCCCCTGCTCTGGCGCGAAACTGGACAAAGGGAAAGGGGTGTAACCACCCCTCTGCCCTGACCCTCCCATAGGTGGGTCCCCAGAGTATGTCCAACCCCATAACTTGGTATAAGTATGGGACCCCAGTCCTTAGGACTTTAGATTTACCTGGACGAAACTCTGACACAGAATCCTGGACCTTCGATGCTCTACTTTAAGATTAGAGGACTGAAGAATCTCCCTTGGGGTCAAGGAGTGACTCCCCTGCTTGGCAGGCACCAAAGAAGCAATTGTCTGGTCTGCATCGCCGAAGCTCCTGCCGGACGCCGAAGTCTTTGCATCACCAGAGGTGGATTTCCAGACTTCCCCAAGGCTGCCCTGAGTCCCCAGCAAAGCTGAGGCCCGTAGCTGTCGTGGGTAACGTGGAACCGTGACCCCTGGACACCGAGCACATTTGCAAGTGCATCCTCTTCCTGGGCTTCCATGAAGTTGTGCTTTGGGCTCCGAGTAGCCCCTGCCTCCAGCACCAACTGCACCGAAGACCACTGGCCTCCACTCCACGAGTGTCCCGTGAGCCAGCTCCAAGTGCGTCCACTTGAGGCTCCTTTGCGGTCGCTAGTCCGTTGGCTAGTAGGCCCTCCCAAAGGCCAATCTTATCCTGCTTAGGCTTCCCTAGTTGCTCCAGGCGTGCCCTGACTTACCCTCACTGGGTGTGTCCCTCAGACTTTGCTGGTCTGCACCACCGCCCTTCTTCTATTTCCACAAGACTTGCCGTTGCCAAGGCTTGTTGGGTCCAATCCGGTCGCCGACACCTCAGCAATCGACAAACGTTGTGGCACAGCTTGAATCCAGCTCCTGGTTGTCATCGACGCCTCCTGGACCTCGTGGCTGAAGAGTCAAGACAACCGTCAACCTACCTGAAGCACCCGACATCGGTGGGCATTCGCTCATCGCCTTCCTGGTCACTGGCTAGTGACCCAGACTCTGTCCCCTCTGCTTTCAGGTTCTTCAGATCTTCGATCCACCTTTGGATCCACCCGAACACTTTCGACTTGGTCGCCAGCAGCACTTTGCAGCAGATCGCCATTGAAAACGACGATGAAACCCGACCCCGAAAGACACCTATGCACCCGGCTTCCCTGGGTGAGGTAACTCGAGTACTCCGGTGCTCCCATGGGTATAGACTCTAGAACGACCCAGTTCTAAAAGGGTTTGCTCCAAGTCCTCCTCTAAGTGTCCCTTTTCTTTAAAATTCCAACCGCGACTTTCCCCATAGAAGTCAATGGCGATTCGCGGCTGTGTTCTCACACTGCACGCGTCCCCCGTGGGTCCCCTGTGTCACTACCTTGGGTGGTTTCTTGTGGTCCAAGCACTTCTACAGGCTCTAGGCCTTGTGTCTAACTCAGTCGTGGTTCTTATACCACTTTATTGGTATATGGTTTGGTACGCCCCTAGGGCTCAAACGTGTATTTGTGCTATTACTGTTGATAACTAACTTATAACTTATGTACTTCGAACTCTAGCCTCATAAAGAGACTAGAGGGGTGTGTTTAGCAATAAATACATATATTTTGAATATATACCTGGTGTGGTCCTCTTTCATTTGGTCACTCAGGAGATTATAGACTGGTAAAACAAGCTGCTTTACATTCCTTCAAGACTTAGCCTGAAGGCTGCTCTCCATAGCTACCACTAGGATAGCTTTCAATAAAGGTTGTCTTTAACCTATCTCCAATAAGGGGCTGTTTGGACTGGTGCAAGGTGCCCACTATAATTAGTGGACAGCATATACCAGGCCAACTTCTCACATCATGGAGCACTGTTATGATCAGAAGGCTACTATGCCTGAGTATACTCCAGGACAATTGGTGTGGGTGTTGGAGCCTGTGGCTCCCAGGGCCCTCCATGACAAGTGGAGTGGGCCCTATCCAATCTTAGAAAAGAAGGGTGAGGTTACCTATTTGGTTGACCTTGGCACCCCCAGGAACCCTCATGGGGTCCTGCATGTGAATAGATTGAAACCCCACCATGACAGGGAAGACATGACCATGTTACTGGTCATTGATGAGGGTGTGGAGGAGGAAACTGAGCCTGTGCCCGGTCTCCTCTCCACTAATGTGCAAGATGGGTCAGTGGAGGGGGTTTTACTCTCTCCCAAGTTGACAGACCAGCAGCACAGAGACTGTAAGCAAGTGCTGGCGCAGTTTGCTGGCCTGGTCTCTTTGTCCCCAGGCATCACTGAGTGGTGTGTGCACCACATTGACACTGGTGACAGCTTACCTGTCAAAAATAAACTGGACAGGTTGTCTGACCATGTCAGAGCCAGAATTAGAGCTGAGGTTGCTAAGATGCTGGAATTGGGGGTAATTGAACCGTCTGAGAGTCCATGGGCCAGTCCAGTGGTGTTGGTACCTAAACCTAATCTTCAGAGGGGACCCAAGGAGTTAAGGTTCTGTGTGGACTACAGAGCATTGAATACAGTCACAAAGACTGACGCTCACCCTATACCTAGAGCTGATGAGCTCATTGACCGGTTAGGGGCTGCTAAGTACCTGAGTACTTTTTATTTGACTTCAGGATACTGGCAGATTGCCCTCACTGATGGAGCAAAGGAGAAGTCGGCATTTTCCACATCAGTGGGACATTATCAGTTCAAGGTAATGCCCTTTGGCTTAAAGAATGCACCTGCCACCTTCCAAAGGTTGATGAACAGGGTCTTGTCTGGGTTGGAACAGTTCAGTGCAGCTTATCTGGATGATATAGCTGTATACAGTTCTACCTGGGGGGATCACTTAAGCCACCTAAGGGAAGTGCTTCAGGCCATGCAGCAGGCAGGCCTGACTATTAAGGCAAGTAAGTGCCAAATAGGGCAGAGTTATGTGCTCTACAAGGGTCACCTGGTAGGTGGGGGCCATGTACAGCCTCTCCAAGCTAAAATCCAAACTATTTTGGATTGGACAGCTCCTGTTACCCAGACTCGGGTCAGGGCATTCCTTGGACTGACAGGGTATTATAGAAGGTTTGTTCAAAATTATGCTTCAGAGCAAGGGATTGGGGCAGTATTGTCACAGCTAAATGAAGCCAGCTATGGAGCAGGGACAAGATACCAGCAGCCAGGACAACAACCCCAACATCCCTAGCACCAGCCAGGATGGACAGGCTGACTTGCTGGGAAAAAGTAAATCAAACTTCGTGAGGAGGAAAATGAGATACTGATAACGGAGATGACAGACTATCTACACCTGCTGCTTGTCAACTCTAAATTGCCATTAGCAAGGAAAGAAGCCATTTGGAAGGACATACTGACCAAGGTCAACTGTGTGAGCCAAGCGAAGAAGACAGTAACTGACTTGAAGAAATGCTGGCATGACATTAAGCATAGGACAAAGGCAAAAATGGCGAACAACCTGAAGGCAGCAATGCAGACCAGAGGAGTAAGCCCAGTGCCACAGGAGAAGCTGGATGACCTGGAAGAGCGGGTGGCAGCTGTCATTTCAGAGGAGTTGGTGGCAGGACTTCCAGGACAGGACAGTGCAGCCCATGAGGAACAGCAAGACCTACAGGGTAAGTCGCAAAAAAGGCTAATGTGGGTGAAAAGCGCATGTTGGGAAGTCCAATTAGCTTTGTTTTAGCGCTCAACTGCGCTGTGTGCAGGGCAAAGGGCATGTATGTGGAATCATGTATTGGAAAGTATCACCGGCCTCATTGACCATATCATGACGCATTGGCAGCACACTAAGGGCCTTATGTACAAGATTTCACCATAGGGCAGCACAGCAGGCCTTCCTGCTGTGCTGCCTTGCGGCCATAGAAAAGGGAAGGAATGCGCCATATCTATCAGATACGGCTCATTCCTTTCCTTTTCCCCTGCACTGGCGCACAATGGGCTGGCATGCGCCGGTGTAGACACCCTTGCATCATTTTGTAAGGGTGCCTGTGCTGTGGGCATGATTATTTTTGTGCAGGAAGGGACACATTCCTGCACAAAAACAATCATTGATGGCATTTCCCTCTTTCTATGTGTGCTGCAAAATGCCAATACCACATCGATGAGGCCTACTGTGTGTCCCTAGGGGTCATTTGATAGTCTGGTGCATTGTAGTTGCTGGCTGAGTATATACAACTTCAAGTATGTATGGTTTTTAAAACATTGCATAGGAAGGATGTGAGAAAGCAAATGTGTAAAGCAATGTTTGCACACTAGTACATATGCAATGCTGTGTCTGACAGTGTCAAACATGCAACTAACTTAGGTAGGCATGACAGACAGGAGGCCATTGGGGCACATCATACCTACACGTGATGTAGTCCTGGTTGAAGAATAAGGGCACCATTTACAAAAGAATGGTACAGTGCAGTGCCCCAAGCAAAAAAGCAGGGCTGCTCTGCCTCATTCTAAATGTGCAGCAAAGGGCCGTATCTAAAAGTATATGGAGCATTCCTGTACTGACCCCTGTGTCGGCGCTAACAAAGCAGCAGAGTGCCAACATAGGCCTCCTTGTGCCATGTTGCAAGTGGGCCTGCACTAGGAGGATGATTGTTTTTGTGTAGGAAGGGATACCTTTCTGCACAAAATCGAACAATGGAGGCGATTTTCACTTTCTATGTGTGCAGCAGAATGCAGCACACATAGAAAGAGCAAAATAATAATAATTGGAGAAATTAGCATATTACTTCTCGTTGCGCCTCCCTAACGCCACCCCTGGGGTGGCGACAGAATGAGACGAATTCCCTGATTTACAATTCCTAGAAAATTAGGGAATGCTTCTGATGCCATAGGTGTTGCTTGGGAACACCCACAGCAAAACAGATGGAATGGCCTTTTACGCAGTGTCCTGTGTGAAAGGGCCACATATTAACAAGGCCATGAAAAGCCACGTAAAGTGGCTTTGCGAGGCCTTGGAAATATGCTGCCACACATTGCACCACTGGAGCATCCAATAAGTAATGTTCTGGTGGTGCAAAAGTGCCGCTAGGATCTAGTAAATAAGGCTCTGAACTTCTGGCAGGAGGGAGTCTGGAGGTATACTTATTCAGCATGCTACTTATGTCAAAGTCTGAGGATGTGAAACAGGGACGAGTCAATTGTAGGAATACATTGTATGCCACCACAATGCCCTTGAGTTGGGGATGGTGTGAGACTGATGTGAGTTTTGCCCAGTCATGTGTGAAACTGGACCAGATACCTGTCACCAATACCAGCACTCCTACCATGTGGGGTTCCGATTGAGCCTCAGGTCACTAATACAGGCTGACATGTCAGTCAAATGGCTATGGGTACACATACTGGGGTTAATTATACTGGGGTTATTTATAAACCCCTTGCACTGCCGGTGCGTCACTTTTAAATGGGAAAAAATATGAAGGACCGGAAGCACAAGGGGCTTCTAAATAAGCCCCACTGTTGGTGCTGTAGGCACATAAGTGTCAATTTAGGATCAGGGTGACATCCGTGTGTGTCAGAAAGTCAGAAGATCTACTACTCACCCAAAGATGAAATATTGTGAGCATCTGTAGCAGCAATGTAAATGGTTTCACTGGGAACATCCCCTCTGAGTTGCTGCACTGTGCACACTGTTGGTGTTGTAGGCTCATAAGCATCAATTTAGGATCAGGGTGACATCCGTGTGTGGCAGAAAGTTGTGTCCCTGGTCCAAAACAAAATGTGGTAGAGGAGATATGCAGATGTCAAAGTGAGGGGACCTCAGTCAAACAATGTGTGATAGTCAAAAGATCTACTACTCACCCAATGATGAAATATTGTGAGCGTCTGTGGCAGCAATGTAAATGGTTTCACTGGGAACATCCCCTCTGAGTTGCTGCACTGTACACACTGTCTACAAATATGGAGTTGTGTGTGTGCAGTTAAAGCACATCTGTATCCACCACTCAGAAAACCATCCAAAGACCATGGCCGTACACATCCATGCTTTGTATCTAGTTGTGAAGCTGAGTAGAGGTCATATGTGAAGTAAAGTCCCCCTGGCGACTTCAATCACAATGTCCATGTAAGACAACACAACAAGCTACAGTGCTGTGGTTTACTGTCAAAAAGGCTGACTGCATGTACCAAACTGAAAATTTGCCCAACCAACATCACTTACACATGAGGAAAGTGCAGACTAATAGTCACAGGGAATGGAGGCTCTATGGGGAATATCACTGGAATGTGCATACTAATGGTGTCAAGATGCCCAAATAATTGGGTGCATAGACACAAGGCCAACTCAAGACAGGAATTACACTTATGAGGCTGTTGCTGCTGTGCACTGGGCCTACACAAGTTTTCAAGGCATGATTGTTAGACCTGGCATCATTGGCGCGGGTCTCCCTTCCTCTTTTCTCTTCTGACCTTTTATGTTGGCTGGATTTAGATGCTCTGGGCGCTGTGCCACTGCCAATCAGTGACACAGCGCAAATGCTCCCGGTGTAAAGATAACTGTATGAATTGGAATAATCATAATTGGCTCGTTTGGTTTACCTGTCAGTCCCTAGTATCAGTGCACTGCGTGTGCCCAGGGCTGATAGACCAAATACTGCTGGTGGGCCGGCAGCGCTGATTTGCGCTACCCACCGAAGCAGCTTTGAAAGTATGTCTGTGTAGCATGTTCTAATAGCGAGTTACCCTCCATCTCACTGTTTACTATTGCGAGGCCTCCTGGTCTCATAGGCCAGAATGTGCAGGCTGAGTATTGCATGCCTTAATCCTCCCTGCCCCCAGGAACCTGATAGGAACGTCGAATTTGATATGTGTAAGCTCAGAACATTGAGATGCATCTTTTAGTAAGGATTATTAGCGCAGCCCGTGTTCGAAAATGCCTCTACTAGAAACGAGGTATTTTCTGGTCTGAAGCTTTCCTGTAAGCTTTTGCTAGCGTGTGTATTGGCCGTCTGGTTTTGGAGCAGCAGGGCCAGCTGGGTCAGACCTGGCTGGAGAGAGAAATCGGCATTTAGAATATGGGGGTGGGTGACTCTTTGATCCGAGCAGGGCCGTGCCTGGCAAGGTGAATGATGGCTCCATCTCCCACTGGGCGTCTGATAGCAGACCCCCAGATTCCCAAAGGGCAGGATGTCGCCTCGTAAACCAAGTGCTCCCCGACCCCACCGAACTGGTTCTGACTGGATGCAGTGATTTGTGACTGCAGAGAACAAAGACTTTTTAGGTATAAAGCGCTGCGCGGAATCCTGTTTCAAGTGTGTTCCTTCTGGATGTCAAGACGAAACTCTGTCCGAGCGGACAGAGGAAAGGACTTTTGAAACTTTCGCCAAGCTTGCTGAAGAAACTACCCAAGGGCCTGAATTGAGAGCGCCTCTTGCTGAAGTCTCAGGGACATTAGACTTCACCCCATCAGCCGCCCGAATTCCTTCGCTAGGAATTCTACTTGCAGGTGAGGCCTCCGTCGAGTAATCCGGAACCTCTAGTTCTACTGTGAGGAACGCGGATTGGTAACCTTTGTGAACTCTGTGTGTGGGCCGCTGCAGCTAAGAGAGAGCTGCCACTGCTGAGTGCCCGCCTTAATTTGAATCTTTAGAACCTTCGCTAAAACTGTGTGGGCCGCCGCAGCTAAGAGAGAGCTGCCGCCACTGAGTGCCCACCTTAATTTGAATCTTTAGAACCTTCGCTGAAACTGTGTGGGCCGCCGCAGGTAGGAGAGAGCTGCCGCCGCTGATTGCCCGCCTTAAATTTGAACCTGCAGAACCTGCGCTGAAACTGTGTAGGCCGCCGCAGCTAAGAGAGAGCTGCCGCCGCTGAGTGCCCGCCTGCTTTGAATCCTCAGACCCTTTGCTGCAACCTTGTGGGCCGCCGCAGCTAAGAGAGCTGACGCCACTGGATGCCCACACTCGTGTTAATTGTGCAACATCGTGGATTGTCCTTTGAGCCGCCGCAGCTAAGAGGGAGCTGCCGCCGCTGAGTGCTTGCACCGTTGCTAACGTTGCATCACCGAGATTTGTCCTGTGGGCCGCCGCAGCCAAGAGAGGGCTGCCGCCGCTGAGTGCTCGCACCGTTGCTAACTTGGCATCACCGTGATTTGTCCTGTGAGCCACCGCAGCTAAGAGAGAGTTGCTGCCACGGAGTGCTCGCACCCTTGCTAACTGTGCATCATCATGATTTGACCTGTGAGCCGCCGCAGCTAAGAGAGAGCTGCTGCCGCTGAGTGCTCGCACCCTTGCTAACTGTGCATCATCGTGATTTGACCTGTGAGCCGCCGCAGCTAAGAGAGAGTGGCTGCCGCAGAGTGCTCGCACCCTTGCTAACTGTGCATCATTGTGATTTGACCTGTGAGCCGCCGCAGCTAAGAGAGAGCTGCCGCCGCTCAGTGCTCGCACCCTTGCTAACTTTGCATCCTCGTGATTTGACCTGTGAGCCGCCGCAGCTAAGAGAGAGCTGCCGCCGCTGAGTGCTCTCACCCTTGCTAACTTTGCATCATTGGGATTTGTCCTGTGGGCCGCCGCAGCTAAGAGAGAGCTGCTGCCGCTGAGTGCCCACGTCTTTGTCAACCTTGCACCATCGTGAATTGTCCTGTGGACCGCCGCAGCTAGGAGAGCGCTGCTGCCGCCGCGAGCCCACCACGGAGCTGCACGACGAGAGTCATCGCCACCACCAGCCCGGGCCGCCGCAGCCGCGTGCTGCTGCCGCTGAGGGCCCGCCTGTCCCGGAGTGCCCAAATCGTTGCGAGTGCACTTTGCGGACCACTGCCATCGAGAACTGTGGTCGCTGGGAGTCCGCCTGTCACCGTCTCCGCTTCTTCGAGAAGCTACGTGCTGGGTCCCCTTCCAATGGCAGGTACCTGGTGCGCAACGGGTCGCGTAGACCCAGGCCTTGAACTCAGTCAGTGCCACGTTCTGGTGAACACGTATTGCCTTTTTAAGTCCCTAATGATTTACATGCCTGATTACTGGTTAAAACGCTTTTGAGAGTCTCGTACGAAACCTTAGATAAAGATACTATTTTTTCTATACCTACTTGAGTTGTGTCCTTTTGTGGTGTCGTTACTGCCTTATTGTGCATGGTCATAAATGCTTCACACACTGCCTCTGAGATAGCCCTAGCTGCTCGTGCTACATTACCACAGGGTTGAGCAGGGGTTATCAAAGGGGGAAGCCCACTTGCCCTGACTTGGGGAGAAGGGTCCCTATTTGGACAGTGGCGCCAGCCATTGCCAACTAGAGACCCCCATTTCCAACAATGATAAAGCCACCATCTGTGATATTTCATGGCTGCTTAGATATGGAGAGAGCCAATGCATTGTACGTAGCTGAGTGTCACACACTACAATGGGTAGCCGTGACATGGGGCTCATGAAGGGTGTATCCAGGAAACTGACATGGCATGTGAGACACTCCCATAAATCATTAAAATCTTAATACCTGGAAAAATAAAATAACCCACACCAGGGAAGGTGTAGCAGAGAAACTACAATGAACCATCACATATATGTTTCACTAATGTGTCTCTTGCCATGTATTCCTCATTTAACTACACAAACAGGAAGAAGAAATAGACTCTTTTTCCAGTTTGGTAAGGGTGGTGCCCTTACCTGCTCAAACTTGAACATCCCAGCAACTCAGACAACCTTGCACCATAGTGCAAGGGTGCCTGCATTGGCGCATGCCACCGATTTGCACACCTGTCCTGTGGGAGAGGACAGGAATGTACATGATGTTAAAGATATGGGGCAATAATGACCTGTTGTGTTAGATGTAGGTCTGCATGACAGGCTGCTGGTAATGATTAGCGATGCCATGAACTTCTAAATGAGGCCATGAATGACAAGCTATTGACTCTTGTGAGCAACTGACAAGGATCACATAAACATATATTTTTTCGATTCCAGAGGAAGACGCACCTACTACTGACCAGCTGCATGACCTGGACGTGGATCCTGAGGAGAATGACAGACTTATTAATTTATGCGTTTTTATATAGCGCAAACTTTACCCGAAGGTGTCAGAGCGCTTTCCAATAGGACCAGTTACATTACATAAGGAATTCAGAGTACATGAATCACAAACTATACGAAACAAATAAACTCTAAACTCATGTAAGAATGACTGTAAGTACATATGTCTACTACAGATACTAGCGGTTAGAGTTTACTCAAGATTACATTTTAAGAAGAGTTGAAGCGATTAGGGTTGGACAAATATATATTACATATTTACACAGCATGATCTTCTTGCCATTGCTGGGGTTCTTGCTTTCAGCCCGGCCTTCAGGGTGTTGTTGCACTCACGGGGTGAGATCTTGGGCCTGGAGGGATCCCAGAGCTGGTGATGTCCAGATGTCCTCCACACTTGTTGGGATGGTGGCTTACCAGCCGGGCCCTAGCACAATGAAGTGGCTGTCAATCCTCCTCAAAGCAGCTGCGTAGGGCAGCAGGTCGACCCTGCCCTTTCGTCTCCCTTGGCCTTCGACCCTCCGTTCGTGTGCCACAACATCCGCGGCCACACCCAAGGTCTCCTCACCTGATCCACAGGGCCTTCGCTGCCCCATTCTCGGCCAGTGTGGACCCCATGACTGCCGTAGTGGCAAAGGATACTTCCCTAGGGGTGGCCCAAGTCCACAAGGGCCCACGCTCTGGATCAGGAGAGCACCGGGAAGCAGCTTCGGCCGAGAATCAGGGAGGGCCCGGCATCCTCCACGCGGCATCCCCGCAAGCCGAGACTGGGCGCCCTATGCTGAGAAATGCAGGGGAAAACGGAGGGCCCTCACATCACTGCCACTTCATCCAGGAGCCCCGCAGTCGAGATCACTGCTTGGACTGTGCCTATTCAGCAAGCTCCGCAGTCCAAGCCCAACTACGGAGCCGTCATCTTGGGTGTGAGCTCGGAGCGCTTGTCTCCGCTCGTCCCCGGGGCTGACGGCTCAAATCTGGATCCTCCCTGCGCCTGCTGTTGTACCTGTGTCTCCTGCTCTCTGGGGGTACCCAGTTCAGCTACAGATGCCAGGCGTTGCGGCCAATGAGGGTCAGGGTCTCGTGACTAGTGAGGAGCTCGAGCTCTGAGATGCCTATGGCATGGCAGCTGGTAATGTCCAAGATCAAGACACCCTACAGGAAATCCGTGACTCCATTTAAACACCCTCTCCGGTCATGAGAAGGGCCAACAGCATTGCGGGTTCTCCACATGATCTGCCTCTCACACACCAACCACTACCTGCCAGCCCATCCCCAGCAGAGAACTCTGAGGACCTTCAAACAGTGTTCCAACATCGTGTGGAAGGAGTACAGGGTGAGCTGGTAAATGAGGTCTGGGCGGGGGTGGAGGCTATGGCAGCCACCCTAGAGGGAGTCTGTAGGTGCTTCAGCCCCAAGAGGGACTCCTTGGAGGCTGTAGGAGGCACCTACTCTCATCTCCGTAGTCTAGACCGGACTCTGTCTGACATTGCTGCTGTCCTGAGGCAGAGGCATGAGCAAATGCCCTGCCAAAGTGGCACCAGCAAGGTTGCCAACAGGCTGGGGGCAATCTAGAATATCCTGGAGTCCATGGAGCGGAAGCAGGACTCCAACATCGCTAGCATGGGTGGCTACCACTGCGATGTAGCTGCTGTGTTGGCAAACCAGCAGGTCCTTCTCAGTGCTTTGCTGCCTGACTTGTTGGCACAATTGAATGCGGCTGAGAATCAGGAGTCCACATCTACAGCCCCTGATGTGTCTGTGCCTCTGTCAGCTCCGGGACCTTCAAAAACACCCTTACGTGAGGCTATACAGACATCAGAGAATGAGGGTGTGACTTCAGTAGTTTGCAAAGCAAAACAGCCTGATAGCAAATCTCTGAGCCACAGGGACAATTTTTGCCTGTGCCCTGTGCTTATACCATCCCAGTTTACCTCTCAACAGATACTGTCCTCCATTAGCTTGCACACCTGTTGGAATCAATCCATGTGTGTACTCTCTATGAGAATGTTCCTTCCTAATGGCAATTGTATCTTCCTCACTGGAACCTTCCTCTCCTCAGCATGTCACCCTTAGACAGGGTATGGGCATCCAATGACTCAGAAAGTATGTTGGGGTTGTTGTCCCAAACACTGCCAGTTGCAGTTTGCTCCCTGGTTGAAGTGTAAATAAATATTGTTTCACTTTACAGCATGTTTGATTTCCTGTCATGAGTTCAGTAACTAGACCTTGGTGGTAGTGCTGACTCTGAAGGCACAATCTGACATCTACAGAATGTAGGGAGCATGATATCCTGACATAAGTATGGGCAGTGCATGCAAAATGGAATATGTGATCCCGAACTACACCAAAACTATCAAGTAGGAATCCAAGGACTAAATTGTGATGTGCAACAATATTTGACCAGTTGATTTCAAGAGTAGATGTTGTGTTGGGCCAGGTGGCTGCTACAACCATGCATATTAACTAGGAAATTACTGTGATGCTAAAACAAAATGGTGCTAGGGAGAATAAGTTAGTGACAGGGATTAGTGTGGTCCAAATATACATCCTACATAAGTCTCAAGGGTTGTACATCAGGCTTCCATACTACAGGACTTCACTATAAGTACCTTGCGCTGCTGGCATGTCACTTTTAATTTTGGAAAAAGAGATGTACTGGTGACGCAAGGGGGTTCTAAAGAAGCCGCAAAATATGTTGCATCACATACACGCACAGTGCAACTTCACATTGTTACCTGTTCTGTGTGTCCATTCACAGCAAGAGTCTCACTTACAGTGACCATTGACACATTCGAAATCCTGAAGTGACTCCATAACAAAATAACAGGTTGAGGTTTGTCAGGTGCTTTGTTAACACACACAAAACATGAGGCTAATTCACAAACCCCTTGCGCCACTGGTATGTCAGTTTTCACCAAATCAAAAGTAAAGCAGTGGTGGCGCAAGGGTCTTGTAAATGAGCAACCCTTTGCTAAACACAACCTAAGCATGCAGGCAAGCATGCAGGTAAGGGCACCAGAAAGAACAGTGGCCCAATGTACAGTTAGCCACATGTTGAGCCAGTGTCTCTGGGCAGCCAGTATACCTGGGACAGTGTCAGTCACATAATAAGGCTAGGCACAATGAACTATATGACCAGTCAGTGTACCTGGAACATGTTTAATTACATTTATGTGTTTTTGCAACTTTTTGCTTTGGCTTAGATTCAAACAGTCAGGTTAACACCTGCGGTTACAAAAATTGAAAAATATCACTTGGGGCAGTAATTACATTGTGACTACACTCCATTAATGCCACTATGAATCACACTGTTGGTCTATATGTAGCAAGATATTTTATAAGAGCTAGGATTATCATACTTGCAAAACACACAATATTGTTAATTGACATGACCAAGCTTTGTTTGGAAACCAATGTGCTTATTTTTTAAGGGAGTAATTGCCAATAGATCAGACCACCGCAACAGGGCAACATTTGCTTTATCATACACCAGCCTCTTTATAGGCTGATGGGAGAGGGGACATGCCTAGGTTCCATACATTTCATAATTTGTAAACCACGTGACACTTTGAACAAGTTTGTCATATGGGATAGTTCTATCAATCTTTTGGAACAATATATCCAGTGCCTCAATGAGATCGATCTTGTTATCTTCCTAACGAGTGACGCCGGTAATAAATATCCTAAATTCTTGTATCTTTAGTTGTATGTGGATTTTGAATAATGCCTCATAAACCTACTGCTATTAATTTTGTAATTTATGTGATGAGTCAGATATTTGTTTGAGAACATCCCAAATTAAACTGTGTGGGGATTCCTAACACAGCGTATATTACCTTAAAATATGAAGCAGCTCATTGTATTATCAACCCATACATCTTACAAGCATTTGTGGTTGTGTGTTGCCCACCAAGGTACAATGCATGCTTTCTAGATGTGTTCCTCAATCTTGCTATAGTTTTTCGAAATTTAGCTCATAACGTTCCAATGGTCGGAGACTTTACTCCTAGGCAAGACAAACCAAACTCTAAACATGTCTCAGACATCCCCGATAAAATTCTAGCTGAGGCCTTCAGAGAACTGTTAGCCGGCCCGCATAGCAGTACTCCCTTAGTCTGCCTTTTTCTCCTTCTCTCTCTTTCTGTCAGTCAAGTCCCCTTTTTAGGTTTTGCCTGCACAGAGCTTGCCCTGTACTTGTGAAATCTATTGTTTTAATATAAACTTAAAAGGGCCTTACATCCTGCCCCCTATCTTTTCTAGCTTTTCATTGGTTCCTGGGCGTGCCACTTACTTTACGTCCATTTCTATTGGCTGTAGCATATTTTCCTGCATTTACCAATGCTTGTTGCTCATCTGCTTCTCTTATCAGTTTCACGTTGTGGAAATACTGTTAGTATCCGCTTCAGTGGAACTATTTTTTCCACAAAGTTTTGCCTCTTAATGCTTTTTTGTCTTGCAGCAGCTTTATAGCAACGCATCATCAGGAGAAATTAAGTGATGACCCAGAATCACAGGATGTTGCACCGCCAAGTCTAGAACCAGGATCCCGGGCACTCGATTCAGCAGCTCTGGCCTCTGTGCCACATCTTCTCCACTCCTGTGACACTTCTAAAGGAGCTCTCGCCTTCGTACCTGACAGTGATTGATACAAACAGCTTATTATTCTTTTTCCATGCAATCCTCTGTGCTGCTCTTTGAAATCGAGTAAGAAATCGTGGTCAGAAGTCTGCACAGACCACACAAGAAGCACGCTCCGCAAGCCACAGGCCGGGTTCCCATTCAAGAAGGAACAAGCATTTACAATGCAATAGGTCTCGCAATTGCGAGTTTTTGAGCTATTGGCATTGTAAATGGCAATGCCTTTTATAAAAAATAAACAGAGTGCAGTGTCCCTGAAGTGGGCACCGCGCTCAGTATTACATTTAAATAAATAAATAAATAAACAGAGTGCGGTGTCACTGAAGCGGGCGCCGCGCTCTATATTAAATTAAAAAAAATTATAACTTAAACAGAGCGCGGTGTCCCTAAAGCGGGCACTGCGCTCAGCAGGAAAATACAAAAACAAATAAAAGCAGTCGCCATTGTCCCCATCATTGTCCTAAAACAAAATAGTGTTCACCCACTACATAAAGCCGACCGTGTAACAAGCCAAGTAAAAGGTCCATTCGTTATGGGGGTAACAAATGGAGACAAGGCGGTACCAAGGCGGGACCAACAAGCCTATTTACGTATCAGAAGGCACTATTAATGAAGGACAATGACACGAAGCCAATGACAAATGTGGGCGGAGAGTGGGCGGGGCTGCTAGTGCATACCCTAATACAGCATGCCTCGCAGAGCGAACAGTGCATGCGCGCTGCCGCTAGGCTCGACCTAAAAAGTGACACTTTCTTTTTCATGCCTATACACAACACGCCCACACACAACAACACATGTAAATACAGCCGTGCACACATTTGTACTGAACACACCACTCATTACCAGAGTGCAGCAGTTTTACAGAACTGTAAATAGGTGTTAATGTGGCTCCAGGGAACAGTGTATAAGCTGCAAGTCACAGCTCTGAATCCTAATAGGAGAGCTCAGAATGTCCAAGTGCTTGTTGAGATTCCGGTGTAACCTGCAGATTATACGTTTCAATCCTGGAGAGACAGCTTTGTGGTTTATGCTCCCACAGCAGTATGTGCATATTATAATTATGACATACGTCTCAATCCCTGAGGGGTCACTATAGCTGCTATTTTGCTGAGGGAACTAGATTGAGCTCCTAGTTGGGTAGTAATAAACACACATGATTAACATTTAAGACACAACCCAGCTACGGTTGAATTGTATATAAATGGACATTTTTAGTGCAATTATAGAAGTCTAAAGATTCTGGCTTCCACACGTGAGGAGCTTCATCCACTCTGGTTTTTAATGAGCTTCCTTGTAATCCTAAATGTATAATTAGAAAAGCAGGACAACAAAAAGCAGTATGCAAAGAAAACACTCTCGGGATGGGTGAACGACTCTTGACAGCAGTGTCATTATTATTCACCTGAACTAACATTGTGTACCAGATAAGGGTAATTTACCAGAATTTTCTTTTTTCCTCATCTAACCAGAAGACATGACGCATCACAACTTTTATCAATCTCTGCTGCCACTCACTGTCTCTCTGCACACCTTTCACTCAGCTTCAAAATGATCACAATTTGCTTTATTTCTCAGATCTTGAGAAGTGCATCACTTTCACATGTTTGAGCCTCTCTGGTGGGGGGTGTGAAACATCCCACTGCTCTAGCTCTCGCCTCTCACACTGACGCTCAGCATCCCCACACACAATTGAAAACAGACAGGTGTGACCTGTTAAACCTGCTCTTTTCAGACACTCCCCTTGCCAAATAACATGACCTGGCCACCGCCCTAGGGGCCTGGCACACTCCGAGCCACTGTTAACTCTGGGTGCTTAGAAGCCCCCTCGCTCTGCATGCTGTAGTACCTGGAGGACCTTGAGAGCACTCGCACGCACGTGCACTGCCTGTTGATACACACTGCCTGCACCTGAAACGGCTGATCACACTGATTTCCCACACATGGTAACTATTGCATTTTTATAGTGGTGAGTCCGTTCCTGCAACTTGGTTTTAAAGTGAGTGCAGGTGTGAAGCAACAACCTCGCAGTGCCCTTGCCAAATGCGTTCCTCCAATCATAGATTAAAACCACATGGCTTTTATTAGGGTGGTTACAATCTCCATTATGGCTCATACAAATAAGACATTTAATACACGAATTAACGAATTAGACAAACAAATTGCTAAATATGAACGTCTTTTTATTACATTCAGTGACATTAAATACAAAATATACTTACAAAAACTTCGCTATGAACTGAACTCCATATTAAGCACTAGAGCAGGCATACAAATTTCTAATTCAAATGCTAAATTCTGTTTTAATGCTAATAGATCTGGAAGATTGTTAGCAAACTATTTGCGTATTAAGGAAGATAAAACTCAAATTAGTGCTATCCACAAATTGGATGGACAAACAGCCATATCTCAAACAGCAATAGTGAATACATTTATGAAGTATTATTCAGAGTTATATAATAAACCTCCCACAAGTGAATTATGACTTATTGATACATTTTTAGAGAAGTGTGATTTACCTCAAATTTCTCAAACAGTTAGAGATAATTTGGGTATGCCAATTTCTATTGATGAAGTACTCTCAGCTATTAAATCACTCAAGTTGCGTAAATCTCCAGGCCCGGATGGTATTCCTGCAGGGTTTTATAAAGATTTTGCAACTCTCCTGTCACCACATTTATTCAAATTATTTACTCATTTTAGTCTTACAGGAACAAGGTCAGGGTCTTTTACAGAAGCTTTAATTATAGTCCTTCCAAAACCAGCTAAAGACCCCTCAATGGTTTCAAACTATTGTCCTATTTCCTTGATTAATCAGGATTGTAAACTTTACGCAAAGATCCTGGCAACAAGATTAGCTTCAGTATTGCATTCCATTGTGCATATTGATCAATCAGGTTTCATGAAAAACAGACAGTCAATAAGCAATGTAAGATTATTACTCCATGCAATTGAAAGTGGTGCATCATTAACTCAACCTGTTGGCCTTCTAGCCTTAGATGCAGAAAAGGCTTTTGACAAAGTACATTGGCAATATCTCTTTCATACATTGGCTGCATTTAATATGGGTTCCTCACTTATTCGTATGATTTCAGCTTTATATTCCGGTCAGTCTGCTCAACTTTTTATTAATGGTCAGAGGTCCGATTAATTTTTACTTTACAGAGGTACTAGGCAAAGATGCCCTATCACCTTTACTTTTCTTACTTGCAATAGAACCTTTGTTACTTGCGATTAGAAATTCCAAAGAAATTGAAGGTCTTACTATTAACAACGTTCCTATTAAAACCTCTGCTGACGCTGATGACGTGCCTCTCTATATTGGTAATCCAGCTTCGTCAATTCCTTCATTATTAAATTTAATTAATGCTTATTCTCAATTTTCAGGATACTCACTAAATACTAAAAAAACTGATTTTTTTTCCCTTAAATGTTCATTGTTTACCAGTTATGGTTCCCAACAAAGATATAATTTGGGCCGCTGACAAAATCAAATACCTGGGTATATTATTTCACATAATATAAAACAATCGATTACATTACACTGTGAATGTATTTTAGAATATATCAGAGAAAAATTTCAAAAATGGTCTGCACTCCATTTAACCAGGTGGGGGAAGATAGATTCTATTAAAATGGTTATTGCTCCGAAAATCTTTTACATTCTATCCATGATGCCCATTCAGCTTCCTCTTAAATTCTATAAAAAACTTGATAGCATTATTACCAGATTTCTTTGGAATAACAAACCTCCTCATATAAGCTATAAGAAATTGAAGGTTGTCAAGAACAATGGTGGTTTAGGTCTACCTGATTTTATAAAGTATCATAAAGCTTTCAATTTAAAGGAAAGTACATTATGGTTTCAAACTGTGACACCTAATAATACTCCTACTTGGCTTAGTGGCTTAGTATTGAACAAAGCTTGGTTGCCCCTTTTCCGTTGCCGGCATTAGTCACCATGTCTAATGCTCCGGAAATCAACTATTGTGAAATCTACAAAATTGATATTAAACGATCTTGATTCAATTTTCAATACACAATGGCATTAACATTACACTCATCATTATGGTATAATCCTAGACTTAGGTTAAATAGATTCACAACATTTTGGAAAACCTGGATTAAAGCTGGCATTTTTTATTTGAAAGATATACAATGTGACAATACTTTTTTATCTTTTCAGGAACTACAACAATTGTTCAAACTAAAATCTACAGATAGTTATAAATATGATCTATTGTGTAATTCAATACTAGACTCTTTCCATAATAATTTTTCCCAGAATGCGACATCTGATTTGGCTGTAAACATACAAACCCTGGCCTCCTCTTCCCATGCTGTATCTCTCTTTTATAAAAAATTGAATGGAAGTACAAATGATAATATTCTTTTCCTAACTTCTTTTTGGAATAAAGAATTAGATATTGTATTATCCTTAGATATTTGGTGGAAAATCTGGCTGAATAATGTCTCAGGATGATTGCCCGTTTCTATATATCAAACAAATACATTTATTTTATTCAATTGCTTATGGACTCCTTTTAGGTTAATGTGAGAAGTTGGCCTGGTATATTTGGTTCACTAGTTAAAGTGGACACCTTGCACCAGTACAATTCGACTCTTATGGTAGGTAGGTTTAAGACAACCTTTATAGAAAGCTATCCTAGTGGTAGCTGTGGAGAGCAGCCTTCAGGCTAAGTCTTGGAGGAATGTAAAGCAGCTTGTTTTACCACACAATCTCTTGAATCACCAAATGAAAAGACACCACACAGGTATATATATCAAATATATATGTATTTATTACTAAACAACTCTCTACTAATCTCTTATGAGATTAGAAGTCAGGAACATATGCACAAATCAACGTTTCACAATCAATTAAGCACAAATATGGCTGGGGCCCTAGGGGCGTACCAGACCATATACTAAAAAGAGACTTAAGAACAACGACTTGCAAAGGGACAAGGCCTAGGGCCTTCAGAAGTGCTGGGGCCTCACGAAACCACCCAAGGCAGGTAAGTAAAGGACCCACGGGGGACGCGTGCAGTGAGTGAACACAGGCGCGGGTCGCCGTAGACTTCAATGGGGCAAGTCGCGGTTGGAAATTATGAGTTTCAGGGCACTTCGGGAGTAGCTACAAGCAAGTCACTTACAGGGTAAGTAGTTCTAGGGCCATCACCCACAGGAGCACCGTAGTGCTGGAGTTACCTCACCCAGGGAAGCCGGGTGCATAGGTGTCCTTTGGTGTCGGGTCGCGGCGTCGTTTTCAATGGGAGCCAATGAAGACTTGCTGCTTGTGAAGCCAGAAGAAGTGTCCGGTGGAATCCAAGCCTGGATTCGGAAGAAGGAAGACCTGAAAGCAGAGGGGACAGTGTTCAAAGTCACTGGGCAGTGACCCGGGGCAAGGAAGAGGAATGCCCACCGTCGTCGACAGATTCAGGTCGTTCACGGGTGTTTTGACTCTTCGGCCACGAGGTCCAGGAGGTGTCAAGGACAACCAGGAGCTGGATTCAGCGTGTCCCACAAAGTTTGCAGCTGAATGCGGTGTTGGCGACCCGATTGGAGCCAACAAGCCTTGGTAGCAGCAAGTCTCATGGAAAGAGCAAAAAGTCAATGGTGCAGACCAGCAAGGTCTGGGGAACTCACCCAGAAAGGGTAAGTCAGGGCAGGCCTAGAGCAACCAAGGGAGCTCTTTGGTTCTGTAGAAAAGTCTTCAGGTGACCCACAAGCCGGCTGGCAAGGGATTGCAAAGATGCCTCAGGAGGATTCCTTCAACAGGGGCCCACGGTCACTTGGGATGGGGTAGGCCTCTGATCTTCCGAGGAATTTCTGCTAGAGGCTGGGACCACATGTGGTCTAAAGCACAGGTTCTTAGAATGTTGTGAAGGGGTTGCACTTGACAATAGTGCACAGTACCCAGGGACTGCGGTTCCTCATCACTCGTGGGGTTCACCTGCCTCAGCTTTGCTGGGGACTCACGATGGCCTTGAAGAAGTCAGGAAATCCTTGTCTTGGGCTGCAAGGACCTCGGGCTCCGGCGGGAGTGGCATAGTTTGCGACTGTTGTTTCAGTTTTTGGTGCCTGCCAAGCAGGGGAGACACTCCTTGACTCCAAGGGAGATTCTTCAGTCTTCCAGAGGTAGTGGAACGTTGAAGGTCCAGGATTCTTCTTCAGAGCGTCGTCCAGGGATATCTAGTTTGCAAGTTCAAGGGTTCGCTCCCTTATACTAAAAAGGAGGGGAGGGACTAGCTCTAAGACCCCACCTATGGGACGGTCAGGGGAGTGGGTGGCTACACCCACTTCCCTTTGTCCAGTTTCGGGCCAGAGCAGGGGCAGGTAGCCCCTGAGCCGGTTTGAACTGGTGTATGCACAGAGGAGCCTTCTGCTCCCCCAGGGCAGGACTTCAAACCACTCTAGGAGTGCAGCCACCCAGCCCCAATACACTAAACCCTGTCTGGGAGGTGGTCACACCTCCCTGGGACAGGATACCTATTGTTGGGCTTCCTCCACTGCGAGGTTCGGTCATCAGCAGGAGGGCAGCCCAGTGTCTGTGACTGGTGGCATCCATTTTGTGATGCCAGGGCTCTTCAGGATTCTACAGCGTTTCCACAGTAGGTACATGTCTATCCCTCTAGAAGGGTGGAATTCTACCCCCGCCACCAGAACTGGCGAGGGGGTAGTATTCCAAGATGTTTGACACCAAACACGACATGTTTCCGTGCAGCCATCCCAAAGGTAGCATTTTAACGCGAGGTTATAATGCGCTTAAGAGTATATGGTCAGGCTGCACTACAAACAGCATCAGAGAAGGGTCTCCGAATGCTGCAGAGGGGCTCTGCTCATGCAGGGGCACCCTCTCACATAGGAACCAAGCACTCTGCCTTCAGGATTGATAAGGCCTGCCTTAGGAGTGCCTTATAGGTTTATATGTGTGTATCTAGGTAGCCTATATCACAGTAAGGGGTGCATGCACCACCTTACCCAGGCTGCAGTAGCAGACCTGTGGTGTCAGATTTAGTCTGCTTCCCAGGGGTGGCATAATACATGCTTCAGCCCCTGGTAGGCCTGTGAAGTACCTATGCCCTGGGTACCTAAGGTACCATATACTAGGGACTCATAAGGCACCACAGTATCCAATCACTAGTGCACCTAGAGTGCACTTCAAGTCATTTAGAGAGAACAGAGAGGCTGGGCCCCTGATTGGCAGGGTCCCAGCCAGACTATAGCCAGAAACCAGTGTAAACATCAGAAAAAAAGTGGGGGCAACATAAGAGGCAGATCCTACTCTCCTACACAACTCCCCCCCAAACGCAGGGACACTAAACTAACCTTGACCAGTTGAGTCTTCGTGCTCTAAGTGGAAATACCTTGAGAGTCCATCTGCATTGGCATGTTGGGTCCCAGGCCTGTGTTCCAATGTATAGTCCATCCCCTGTAGGGAAATGGACCACCTCAAAAGTTTTGGGTTTTCACCTTTCATCTGTTTAAGCCATAGGAGGGGCTTGTGGTCAGTCTGAACTATGAAGTGAGTGCCAAACAAGTATGGCCTCAGCTTCTTCAGGGCCCACACCACAGCAAAGGCCTCCTCTCTATAGCTGACCAACGTTTCTCTCTAGGGGTCAGCCTCCTGCTAATAAAAGCTACTGGCTGGTCTTGACCTTCATCATTCAGTTGAGACAGTACAGCTCCCACACCCAGCTCAGAAGCATCTGTTTAGACAATGAACTTTTTGGTGTAGTCTGGACTCTGTAAGATGGGGGCAGTGCACATGGCCTGCTTTAGGTCTTCAAATGCCTTCTGACAGCTAGCTGTCCACTGAACCTTTTTGGCATTTTCTTTGAGGTCAGATCATTCAAGGGGGTCACTATAGATCCATATCCCTTCACAAACCTCCTATAGTACCCAGTCAGGCCTAAGAAGGCTCTCACCTGTGTCTGGGTGGTTGGAGCAACCCATTCCATTATGGTTTGGATTTTACTCTGTAAAGGCTGAACCTGGCCTCCACCCACAAGGTGGCCCAGGTATACAACCTGACTCAGCCCGATCTGGCGAATGTATGACAGTACAACGCGATCATTTTGATCGCGGTACTTTACATCGCGGTTTTTACAACGCAAGTCGTTACAACGACTTGCGTTGGAGGGCGCTGGATTGAGGATTAATATGATTTTCTATTCCAACTCCAGCCCACGTAACAGTAGGGAAGGTGTTGGAATAGAAAATCACACTATTCCTTAACCTAGAGCGCCATCCAGCGCAAGTCATTGTAATGACTTGCGTTGTAATGGCTGCGTGGTAAAGGTTGTGCGGTGTAAACACCGCGTTGTAAACGACGTTTCCCCTATCTGGCACTTAGTGGCCTTGATAGTGAGGCCTGCTTTCTGCAGCGCCTCCAAAACATTTATGAGGTGGACCAGGTGATCCTGCCAGGAGGAACTAAAGACAGCAATATCATCTAGATAAGCTGAGCAATAAGTTTCCATCCCTGCCAGAACTTTGTTCACCAACCTCTGAAAAGTGGCAGGTGCATTTTTCAATCCAAAGGGCATCACCACAAAGTGGTAGTGCCCACCAGGGGTCGAAAATGCTGTTTTGGCTTTTGCATCATCAGCTAACCTGATCTGCCAGTAGCCAGCTGTTAGGTCAAATGTACTCAGATACTTGGCTGAGGCCAAAGTATCAATCAGCTCATCTGCCCTTGGTATGGGATAGGCATCAGTCCTGGTGACTGCATTGAGGCCTCTGTAGTCTACACAAAACCTTATTTCTTTCTTACCACCCTGGGTATGAGGCTTGGGTACTAGGACTACTGGGCTAGCCCAAGGGTTATCTGAAGGCTCAATCACACCTAACTCCAACATTTTCTGGACTTCCGTCCTGATACAGTCCCTGACATGGTCAGGTTGCCTGTAGATTTTACTCTTGAGAGGCAGACTGTCCCCAGTGTCCACCTCATGGGTGCACCAGGTAGTCTGACTATGGGTCAGGCTAAACATATGTCTGTACTGCTGCAGAACTTGTCTGCACTCAGTTTGCTGATGGTCAGTGAGGCTGCTTGCCAAAGCAACACCATCTACTGACCCATCATCAGGGTTCTGTGAGAGCAGGTCAGGGAGAGGGTCACTCTCCTCCTCCTGTTCCTCATCAGTTGCCATGAGCAAGCCCATGTCAGCCCTGTCAACATATGGCTTCAATCTGTTGACATGGAGCACCCTCAGGGGGCTCCTGGGAGTTCCAAGATTCACCAGATAGGTCACTTCTCCCTTTTGCTCAACTATTGTATGGGGGGCCACTCCATTTGTCTTGGAGGGCTGCTGGGGCCACAGGCTCCAGCACCCACACTTTCTGTCCTGGCTGGTACACAGTCAGCACAGCCTTTTGGTCATGCCAAGCTTTTTGTAATTCTTGTCTGGCCTCCAGGTTTTTGGTTGCCTTCTACATGTATTTGGCCATCCTGGAGCGGAGACCAAGTACATAGTCCATCACATCCTGTTTGGGGGTTTGAGAGGTAACTCCCAGCCCTCTTTTACCAAACATAATGGACCTCTTACAGGATGCCCAAACAGAAGCTCAAATGGGCTGTAACCAACCCCCTTCTGTGGAACCTCTCTGTATGCAAACAACAGGCAGGGAAGAAGAAGGTCCCATTTCCGCCTAAGCTTCTCTGGGAGTCCTTTAATCATACCCTTCAGGGTTTTGTTGAAACGTTCAACCAACCCATTGCATTGTGGGTGATAGGGGGTGGTGAACTTATAAGTTGCACCACACTCCTTCCACATTGCCTTCAAATATCCTGACATGAAGTTTGTACCTCTGTCAGAGATGACCTCCTTTGGGAAACCCACTCTGGAGAAAACTCCAATGAGGGCTCTTGCCACCACAGGGGCTGTGGTGGTCCTCAGAGGAATTGCCTCTGGGTACCTGGTGGCATGATCCACTACCACCAGGATAAATCTGTGCCCAGATGCAGTTTGAGGGTCAAGGGGACCAACAATGTCAATCCCTACCCTTTCAAAGGGTACCCCCACCACAGGTAGTGGTATCAGGGGGCCTTTGTGGTGCCACCTGCCTTGCCACTGGCTTGGCATATGACACAGGAGCGACAAAACTCATTTGTGTCCTCTGACATATGTGGCCAATGAAAATGTGGAACAAGCCTGTCCCAGGTCTTGTTTTGGCCCAAGTGACCTGCTAAAGGGATATCATGTGCTAGGGTCAAGAGGAACCCCCTAAACTTCTGAGGTATTATCAACCTCCTGGTGGCTCCAGGGGCTGGATCTCTACCCTCAGAATATAGGAGTCCCTCATCCCAATAATCTTTATGGGACCCACTAGCACTCCCAGGAGCCTCACAGCAGCCTGCTGTCTGAGGGGTTCAAGAGAGGGGCAGCACTGTTGCTCCTTACTCAGATCTTCCCTAGAAGGGCCCCCTGCCCCCAAGAACTCAACCTGATCAGGCTCAAGTTCCTCTGGGGCAGTTCCTTCTTCAGGATCTGCTCCTCCTACCTCAATAGTTGAATCAGTGATCTGAGACAGAGGGGAAGGCACTGCCTTACCCCTAATGCTCCTCTTCTTGGGAAGCATCTGGTCCATGGTTTCAGGATCCAGAGCTGGTTCAGTGTCATGCATTTTGGCCTGTGACCTGGTCACAGCAAATACCTTTGCAGGGATGCCCAACATCTCAGCATGAGTCCATAACTCTACTTCAGACCAGGCTGACGTTTCTAGATCATTGCCCAATAGACATTCTACAGGCAGGTCTGCACTGACTACAACCTTCTTGAGGCCAGTTACCCCTCCCCAGGAGAAATTCACAACTGCCAGACTATGGTTGGTCCTGACATTGCTTGCATTGGTCACCTGGTACATTTCGCCCAGGATGATCTGCCCAGGGTCCACAAGATCCTCTGCCACCATGGTGACACTAGCACCTGTGTCCCTAAATGCCAAAGCCTGTTTGCCATTTATTACAGGCTGCTGTTTGTATTTGCCCAGATTACTGGGGCTCACCAGGAAGGACATGTCAATGTCTCCATCACAAATCAGCATTGCCTGAGTGGGTACTCTGACTAGGCCATAGTCCACTTCAGAACCCAGGGTCAACCCTACTACACCCTTATTCTGAGTACCACCTCCACCAGTAGCTGAACTAGGGGGAACAGTTGCCGTAGGGGCAGGAGTGGTGGTGGTTTGGTCATTGGACTTGTTACAATCAGAAGTCCAGTGCCCTTTCTGTTTACAGAATTTGCACCAGGGCTTCTTTTGGCCTTTTCCCTTGTTGGATTGTGACTCCCCACCAGATGCAGATTTTTGGGGCCCTTGTGAAGACTTCTGGTCTTTTGACTTATCCCCACTTTTCTCAGACCCCTTAGAATCCTGCTTCTTTGTGTCACCCCCTTGGTTCTGGGTTTTCTGCCTCACCCTGGTTCTGACCCACTTGTCTGCCTTCTTTCCCAATTCTTGGGGAGAGGTCAGATCTGAGTCCACCAGGTATTGATGCAACAACTGGTTCTGGCAATTATTAAGGATCTGTTCTCTCATCATTAGATTATACAATCCTTTGAAATCAGTAACCCTACTGCCAACCAGCCAACACTCCAGAGCCTTGGTTGCACAATCTACGAAGTCAGTCCAGTCCTGAGTCTGTGCCTTCTGGGTGTCTCTGAACTTCAACCTGTACTGCTCAGTGGTTAAGCCAAACCCATCTATCAGTGCACTCTTCAGGACTTCATAGTCATCAGCATCCTCTTCTCTAACAGTGAGGAGCTTGTCTCTACCTTTATCTGAAAAGGAGAGCCACAAGATTGCTTCCCACTGCTTTTGGGGGACCTGTTGTACTCTACAGGCCCTTTCCATAGCAGTTACCCACTTATGGATATCATCCCCACTCTGGTAGGGAGGAACAACCTTGCTCAGGTTCCTATGGTCTGGAATATATTCTCTGCCTCTAGGGACACTGTTGCTGCCACCAGGGGTCCTAACCCCTCTTTTCTAGAAGCTCTCTGGAGCTCCAGGGCTTCCTTATCTAATGCCAACTGCTTGGTTTTGAGGGCAAACCTTGCTTCCTCATACTGCAGCAGTTTGTACATTCTGTCAGAGGAGGTCTCTCTTCTTGAGAAGTAGGAGTTCCTCTGGTAGACAGATTCTCTGCCAGAGTGATAGGAGTGTTCAGATTCCCTAGAAAGGGACCTAGGCCTCTCCTCCACTATGTCAGTTCTCTTAGGGAGAATTCCTCTGTCCTGTTCAGACCCCTTGGGACCTGGCCCTACAACCACAGAGTCTTGGTCATCCTGATGTCCATCATCTGACCCAGACACTGTAATTGACCCACTCACTGATTCAGACCCATTAGCTCCTAGAGCTAATCTAAGATCATCTGCTGTCAGCAGATCTATCAGGTGTAGTGTGGAGGGACTCTGTCCTAGCTTCAGGTGCCTTTCAGCACACATGGCTTTCAAGTCAAAGAAAGTCATGTCCTTATACTGAGGCTGAGTGGATCCACTGGGTCCACCCCTTAAGGACATTCTAGTGTTGTGCAGTGTTGTACTACCTACACTAGTTTGTGGCCTACTGATACTAGCTTGAGCTGTAGCAAGGGTGTGCTATCTCTTGGCACACAGCTCTAAGTTCAGTAGAACTTATTGATACTAAGCTTGACTTTATATGTACCTTGAGTACCTATAGTGGTTTTCAGTTAGTAATTCAAATAGAGATTTTCTGGTAAAACAATAGCAAGCTGGAATCCCACACGCTGCCACCAATGTGAGAAGTTGGCCTGGTATATGCTGTTCACTAGTTAAAGTGGACACCTTGCACCAGTACAATTCGACTCTTATGGTAGGCAGGTTTAAGACAACCTTTATAGAAAGCTATCCTAGTGGTAGCTGTGGAGAGCAGCCTTCAGGCTAAGTCTTGGAGGAATGTAAAGCAGCTTGTTTTACCACACAATCTCTTGAATCACCAAATGAAAAGACACCACACAGGTATATATATCAAATATATATGTATTTATTACTAAACAACTCTCTACTAATCTCTTGTGAGATTAGAAGTCAGGAACATATGCACAAATCAACGTTTCACAATCAATTAAGCACAAATATGGCTGGGGCCCTAGGGGCGTACCAGACCATATACTAAAAAAAAGACTTAAGAACAACGACTTGCAAAGGGACAAGGCCTAGGGCCTTCAGAAGTGCTGGGGCCTCACGAAACCACCCAAGGCAGGTAAGTAAAGGACCCACGGGGGACGCGTGCAGTGAGTGAACACAGGAGCGGGTCGCCGTAGACTTCAATGGGGAAGACGCGGTTGGAAATTATGAGTTTCAGGGCACTTCGGGAGTAGCTACAAGCAAGTCACTTACAGTGTAAGTAGTTCTAGGGCCAACACCCACAGGAGCACCGTAGTGCTGGAGTTACCTCACCCAGGGAAGCCGGGTGCATAGGTGTCCTTTGGTGTCGGGTCGCGGCGTCGTTTTCAATGGGAGCCAATGAAGACTTGCTGCTTGTGAAGCCAGAAGAAGTGTCCGGTGGAATCCAAGCCTGGATTTGGAAGAAGGAAGACCTGAAAGAAGAGGGGACAGTGTTCAAAGTCACTGGGCAGTGACCCGGGGCAAGGAAGATGAATGCCCACCGTCGTCGACAGATTCAGGTCGTTCATGGGTGTCTTGACTCTTCAGCCATGAGGTCCAGGAGGTGTCGAGGACAACCAGGAGCTGGATTCAGCGTGTCCCACAAAGTTTGCAGCTGACTGCGGTGTCGGTGACCTGATTGGAGCCAACAAGCCTTAGTAGCAGCAAGTCTCATGGAAAGAGCAAAAAGTCAATGGTGCAGACCGGCAAGGTCTGGGGAACTCACGCAGCGAAGGTAAGTCAGGGCTGGCCTGGAGCAACCAGGAAAAACCTTTGGTTCTGTAGAAAAGTCTTCAGGGGATTCACAAGCCGGCTGGCAAGGGATCGCAAAGATGCCTCGGGAGGATTCCTTCAACAGGGGCCCACGGTCACTCGGGACAAGGTAGGCCTCTGATCTTCGGAGGGATTCTTGCTAAAGGCTGGGACCACACGTGGTCCAAAGCACAGGTTCTTAGAACATTGTAAAAGGGTTGCACTTGACAATAGTGCACGGTACCCAGTGACTGCAGTTCCTCGTCACTCGTGGGGTCCACCTGCCTCAGCTTCACTGGGGACTCACGATGGCCTTGGAGAAGTCAGGAAATCCTTGTCTTGGGCTGCAGGGACCTCGGGCTCCAGCAGGAGTGGCATAGTTTGCGACCGTCGTTTCAGTTTTTGGTGCCTGCCAAGCAGGGGAGTCACTCCTTGACTCCAAGGGAGATTCTTCAGTCTTCCAGAGGTAGTGGAACATCGAAGGTCCAGGATTCTTCTTCATAGCGTCGTCCAGGGATATCTAGTTTGCAAGTTCAAGGGTTCCCTACCTTATACTAAAAAGGAAGGGAGGGACTAGCTCTAAGACCCCACCTATGGGAGGGTCAGGGGAGTGGGTGGCTACACCCACTTCCCTTTGTCCAGTTTTGCACCAGAACAGGGGCAGGTAGCCCATGAGCCGGTTTGAACTGGTGTATGCACAGAGGAGCCTTCTGCTCCCCCAGTGCAGGACTTCAAAGCACTCTAGGAGTGCACCCACCCAGCCCCAATACACTAAACCCTGTCTGGGAGGTGGTCACACCTCCCTGGGACAGGATATCTATTGTTGGGCTTCCTCCACTGCGAGGTTCCGTCATCAGCAGGAGGGCAGCCCAGTGTCTGTGACTGGTGGCATCCATTTTGTGATGCCAGGGCTCTTCAGGATTCTACCGCGTTTCCACAGTAGGTACATGTCTATCCCTCTAGAAGGGTGGAATGCTACCCCCGTCGCCAGAGCTGGCGGGGGGGGGGTAGTATTCCAAGATGTTTGACACCAAACACAACATGTTTCCGTGCAGCCATGCCAAAGTTAGCATTTAACGCGGGGTTATAATGCGCTTAAGAGTATATGGTCAGGCTGCACTACAAACAGCATCAGAGAAGGGTCTCCGAATGCTGCAGAGGGGCTCTGCTCATGCAGGGCACCCTCTCACATAGGAACCAAGCACTCTGCCTTCAGGATTGATAAGGCCTGCCATAGGAGTGACTTATAGGTTTATATGTGTGTATCTATCTAGTGATATAGGTAGCCTATATCACAGTAAGGGGTGCATGCACCACCTTACCCAGGCTGCAGTAGCAGACCTGTGGTGTCAGATTTAGTGTGCTTCCCAGGGGTGGCATAATACATGCTTCAGCCCCTGGTAGGCCTGTGAAGTACCTATGCCCTGGGTACCTAAGGTACCATATACTAGGGACTCATAAGGCACCACAGTATCCAATCACTAGTGCACCTAGAGTGCACTTCAAGTCGTTTAGAGAGAACAGCGAGGCTGGGGCCCTGATTGGCAGGGTCCCAGCCAGACTATAGCCAGAAACCAGTGTAAACATCAGAAAAAAGTGGGGGCAACATAAGAGGCAGATCCTACTCTCCTACAGTTAATTAAAGCTAAATTATTGAATTCTTGTGTATGTTGGAATTGGTCTCAACATGAAGGACTGTTAAAACATATGCTCTTTGACTGTCCAAACATTAGTAAGTTTTGGAATGATGTTTGGAATATAGTGACGAAAATATTGAATATTACTGATATATTGTCATATACTATAATAATTTGTAAATCAGTCGTTATTACAACTAACCCTGGGCGGAGTTCGCGTAGACGCGCTATGCTGAGTTCCGTCAAGTGGTAAAAAAACTGAGCGAGCTACGCGGAATTCCGCGAGCACGCGAGTTGCTTGTTCCGCCCGTTCGCGATGCGTTTTTCCTGTTCGGGAAAGCGTATTGAGTGTTTGGGACGCTGTTTGCGTGCTCGGGGGGAAATATCTCGCGAACTTGCCCATGCGGTCGCCAATGGGCGCGGCTATCTTGTTTTTCATTTGTCCCGCCTGTTCGCGATGCGTATTTTCTGTTCCGGAACGCGTATTGTGTGCTTTCCGCACGTTCGCGATGCGTATTTACAGTTCGGGAACGCGTATTGCGTGTTCGCGACGCTTTTTGCGTGCTACGGGGGGAAATATCGCGCAAACTTGCCCATGCGGTCGCAATGGGCGCGGCCATCTTGTTTTTCACTTTTTTGCTATGGTTCTGGGCCTGCTTTTCTATCCTCCCTCTATCTTTTCAATCCTTTGTTTCTGGAAACTTTTTTTTAATCTTTTTTATTTATTATCTATCTATCTATTTTCCGGATTCTATATTTTGAGTTTTTTTCTACTTTTTTTGTGTTTTTCACTACTTTTTCACTCTTTTTCTATTTCTTGCTTTTTTCATTTCTTTTACTTACTTTTTAAATTCCTGCCTTTTCTTTTCCGCCCCCCCGAGTACCAGAACCATGGCAAAGGCCAAGGGCAAGGCTCGTAGCCGCAACCAGAGCGCCGACCGCCTTCCCCAAAAGTGGTGCAGGCACGGGCCTTATTTGGAGAGGTGGAGGTGGCTGCACTTTTTTTTGTGCAGCGCCACCTCCCCTTAACCCTGGCAGCAGGCGGCAGGCCTGGGTCCGGGTATGGGCTCCGGGAGCGTCACAAGCGGTGGGGAAGGGTGTGCCGGGCAGTGTTTCACTGCTCTGGGGTCCGGCGCACCCATAACCAGCTTACGCACCGGTGGTCCGATATCCTGGACCGGGAGCAGGACCTGCTGGACCTGCTAGGAGTTGAGGTCCCGGGGCTTGGTGAGTAGCTATTTAATATTACTACTTTGTGTTCTTCTGCTCTGTGTTATAAATTGCGAATATAATTTTTTTCCGAATAGCAAGAATGCTGCTGCTTACATTGCAGGTAAATTACGTTTAAAAATCTTCTGTGATTGTTATGCCACAGGTGCTCGGCGCTACTAATCTTACTTGTTTGCAACTTTGCGCTCGCTTGGGCTGATTATGTAAGAGTTTACTTTAGAGAACTTAAGTTAGGTAATGCTAGAGGACTCTAGTCCTTCCTTTGTCCTCCTGTCACTAAGAGATAGTGGTGGATTGATAGGTTTAGTTACTTATTAGTATTAGTTGTTAATTTTTTAGTGGTCTGCGTGACGCATCCTCTGTTACGTCACGTGCTGCTGAGTGCTGCTTACCCCAGTCCTTAGTAGAACCTTTTGTAGTTTGTTTAGTGAGTGGTAATAGGCTTAGCACTAGCAGAACATCAGCAGCAACCAACCAACAATTTGGTGTATGCAAAAATGTATGCATGTGTCCTCCATCTATGCATTTTTGAGGACTAAAATAAATGGAAATGCAGACTTAGTGAACAATTGGCCCATCTGGAATAGGTGGGCTGGGTCAGGTAGTACTTAGGCTTAATTAGTATTCTGGAATCAGAATGGAACCCTGGATTAGTGTTCATAAATAATAACTAGACGGTCCGCGAATCCCACGATACTACTAGTCGACCAGATTAGATAGGTCAATTTTATTGCAATTGTTGTTTCCAGAAATGTTTTTTTGAGCGTTTTTTAATTTTTTTTATTTGTTTCACACCAATCATCAATGTTTGTCTCTTTCTTTCTTATATCTTTCATGATCAGTAGCACCCAGGGGCAAGAAGACGGGGTCGTTGGAGTCGGCGGGAGCAGCTTCAGAAGATGCCGGCCAGGACCGCTCCTCTACCAAGGGCTCTGTTGCTGGCCCCAGTAAGTCCTCCTGTTGTTAATATTAATAATTATACTTCCCTAACTTTTACTGCACCTTATTTTTTCCGAACTATTATTTCAGTTTCCTAATTCCATTTTTTACCAATTCTTCTTCGATCTAGACTATCTGTTTCTAAATTCTTGTTATCCCTGCCTATAACTGCCTCTGCTATGACTCTCTGTACTACTACTATTAGTCTGTCTGTAGCTAAGCTTGCCCAGTTGGTCACTGTTTATTTAAAAGGTTTTAAAACTCAGATTCACCAATAGCTGTAGCCACTGAGTCCAGTCCTTTGGGTTGTCTTCTTCTAGTCTTCTTAATCTTTCTTGAGGCTTTTCGACAATTCCCACCAACAAAATGCCCAACCAGATATTTTACTATTTTTGATAGGATAGGACATACTACTACTAGTCTACTCTAGTACCCGATTTGTACTAGTGATGTATGTAGTATATGTATGTATGAACTTTTTTTTCAATCTTGCTAGTGAAAAAGAATAAATAGGGGGAGGTGTATATGGCATCTAAAAAATGTGTAATGTTTTTTCTAAGCGTACCGACCACCAGTGCCGGGGCCAGTGGCGAAGGCGACGCGGCCAGTAAGGAGGGAGCAGAAGATGCGGCAGCTGCAGGGGGTGAGCCAGCAGCAGTGGCGGGCGGTGGTAAGTTATATTCCTTACTTATTGACATTACACTTGCTGCAAGGGTGTACACTGTACTGTTGAGAGAGACTAAGTTGTTGTGAACAACGGTTGAAGAAGACACCCTTTACTTAGCATTAGCAATAGCATTAGCGGCGGGAGTTGAGTAACTAATGGCCTCTTCTATCTGACTTCAACTCAGCTGTGAAAGTTTTATGGAGAAGACTAAGAGTCAGATCAGATGATCTTGATGGATGGGTTGAACGAAAAGGGAAAGAAGGGTGGAAGCCAAGGAGGAAGGACGGGCGAGATGTAATATTTATGACTGGCAGAGAAGGATACGCGGGATGCATGCATAGGTGGTTGATAGGAATCAGATGCATGGGTGGTTGAAGGATGGGTGGAAGGTGAAAGAAAAGATGCCTGCCTGGGTGGGTGAAACTGTATAGGTGGATAACATGAATCCTCCGGGGTATTTCATGGGTCAAACTCAAAGCCAAGGCAAGCAAGGAAGGAAGGACGCATGGGTGGTGGGTTAAAAAAAAAGAATACATGTTTGTTGTTGGTGAAACAAACTAAGGTTTGTTGAGAGATTAAGAAGAATGATAGACATGTTTACTTTGAATGGATGGATGCCTGGATGGTATTCATCATAGATAGCATAGGTGGAGACTATCACTGGATGAAGAGTCTTAGTTTGAAGAGAATGTAAAAGAAACTGCGCCAGAGTAGCAAAGCCAAGGAGAATAGAAGTTGTATTTTCAGAATACACCCTTGACTCACAGTAGTTTGCAAGCACAGCATATATATTGTGTATGTATGTTATTATCAAGCACCTCCCTCCGACTCCGAGGCCCACTCCCTACCTATGTTAATTTATTTTCGACTGTGTCAGCCTGCCATGGGTGGCCTATCGGCTGCATGTTTATTGTTTACACAATCAATCAAAACAAAGTACCTCATGTCGTCCCATATATAAGCAATGATCATTTGGATCAGATATCATCTGCCTTTTTGTAGCAGTCAGGGCAGGGTGAAAGTGAAATTGAGCAGTTGCCCTTGATGTAACAGAGTATGGCCAGTGCCACCTGTCATAGAAAAATGCGATGATTGTGTAGTCACTCAGCTTCCCCACCTGCAGACAGGAGTAAATAAAACTAACGTGAGTCTGCCTCACGAGTATGTTTGTCTTGGGCGCAAGCTGACTGAGCTGGCATGCCGGTTACGTAATTTTGCTAAACAAGAGAGAAGAAGAAGACTGGTGTACTGTGTACTCGAGTCGATAGTGCTAGTACAATGCCTGAAACTCCCACAAATGTTAGAGGCCGATGAAGTGGGAGGATAGATACATACCACAAATGTTATGTACTGTGCTTGCTAGTGCTACTGTGCCACTATGTGTAGAATTAATTTGTCTTACTGTTTTGCTAAGAGTATATTGTTACAATAGTCTTTTTTTTCATCTTGATATAGCTACTCCTTCCAAAGGAAAATCTAAACCTGACAGGAAGGAGTTGGCAGCCATGGCCGGGCGCCGGAAGCTGGAGGCCATACAAAATGAATACCGGCGGCTGGTGGTTCTGGCGGAGGAGGAGGAGGCAGCAGCTGCAGCCTCCTCCAATGCCCCGGTCCCCAGCCAGGCTCAGGCCCCTCCAGTGGTACGGTGCCGCGGTCAGGCTGCCACCCGCCACCGCACTACATCCAACACTGCTGCCACCCCCTGTGGATGCAATTGTAGGGCATTCAAGCACCACATGCTCCTCCGAATGGCACGCCTAGAGGAGCACCTAGAAGAGCGGGTAAAGATCCTGGTGGACAAGCAACTGAGAGCCCGCCGAATCCGATAAGAAACTAAAGACCCTGTTGGATTGCCCCTTTTTTATTCCTTTTTTGGGTGGGTGGGGATTGGGCGTTAGGGTTTTATTTATTCACCAGACATTGGTTGGACTTTTTCTTGTTGGACATTGGTTGGGGTTAGGGAGAGGGGTGGGTCAGGTGTTGTGGGATTTTTTACATAGTTTATTTTTGTTAGGGGATTAAATTATATTTATACTTAAACTTTACATACAATGTTAATGTTTTGGGGGGGTTACTGTTTTACGTCACACGGTTTCCTTGCTGCTGCAGGGCCGCAGCCAGTGTTTGATTTAAAAATAATCTGCCGATTTTGTAACACACAAACAGATAGATGCAGTACCCCTCACTGAGTGACTTGTCCTACTAGTACTGTCAGTCTCTCCTCCTAGTCTATGCATTCTGCAACAGGAGGACTCAAGGGGTGTGTGAATTAATTAATTAATATTATTAATTATACCTCCCCCAAACTTCTTCTCTTACCTGTGATTGATGTTTAACTTAGGCACAGCAATGGCTGCATGACGATGATGGTTTGGTTTCCCAAGATGCCATGGTTGTGGTGGTAGTAGTAGACACTGGCAGTAGCATTTGCAAAAAAAGAAAATGAGACAGTCAGTCGCCTGAGAGAGACTCTGGGAGGAGTAGCAGAACGAAGTACAGTACAGTACACAAGAAGACAGCCAAACAATAATAATAATGCTGATTAGCAATGCTAAAGTAAAATAAAACACAATGGTGGCGGGGATAACCTAGTACAACAAGTTACAAACTGTAGTTGTGTCGAGTCACTCGACACAAGCGTAACCTTTAGTGCTGTGTAGGAGGATGATGAATCCAATTGATGCCGGCAATTAATTATGATGGATTAGGTTCCTTTGGGAAAAAAATTGACTTGCAAATATACTGAGCATGGGTGGGAAAGCAGAAGAAGATCCTCGCCTCACCCTGCCTTGAAATTGAATTAGTGTTGCTTTCACTACATCCGCCCCAGCAAGCGTGTGATCAATTATTGGTGTACATTAAATTTAGTCACACCTCAATATAAATCACACAGCCCGGGGGAAGAGGGTTAGGGTTTGATGAATGGTTGGGAAGGGGGGTTTGGGGAAAGGTTTGACAAAGAAAAACACTGCGCATGGACAAACAACAAAACACAATCTTGGCAGACTACCATCATGTCCATAAATCTGTTAAGGGAGAAAAAGGAAATGCATGCATGATGATGATGACTTGATGGTTAATGATAAGTAGTACTTACTAACTAGACTAGTAGACAGTACAGGGCAGCAGTATATTATTAATTATTATGCAATGTGCCATGTCTGTCTGCCCTTAGGGAGACCCAAATTACATACATTTTTACTTCTGTTGTACTGGGCTTACTTTTTAAAGCTAGCAAAGAAAATAAAAAAATAGCTGTAGCGATCAATTATAGGCAGAGAGCAAACAACAACAACACACAGTCGTAATGATTGAAGACAAAAAATGAATCAAATTATTTTAAAGATGATGAATGTTGATACTAAAGTGTTACTGTATGTTATCCTGGTCAAATGGGGGAGTTGCATCTCAGCATTCCTCTTGGTCCTCCCTTCCATGGACGCTGCGTCCGTCAATCTTGGGTGCCACTGCCTGACTGGCGGATGCGGATTGGTAGGTGAGTGTGAGTTGTTTTTCTCTCTTTAGCACAGGGTAAAGGCCGGCCTGTAAGTGTAGATGGAAAAACAAAAGGGATATCTAAAAATCAAGGAGAAAAAAAAAGCATAAATTACTGAGGAGTGCAAACACTTTCAGAGCGGCATGGCTAAATCATGTCTACTCTGTTGTCTGTTTCCAGCATTAACCTACAACAGCAACAGGACAGAGCAGGCCCACGGCACCCACCCAACCTCCACTTAGCTTAGATTTTGACTGAGCCAGACAGAGCACACATGTCACATATACAGCAACATAGCATTTTCCAAAGTAAGTAACTAAATCAATGGCATGCACAGCTGTCAGTCATGCACCGCCACTACTACACTCGTGACTCGACTCCACCACTAAACAGACATGTAGGTCTGCTGTGGTTGTTGTTGACTTGTTTACCTTTTATGCCACTCATAAAACGCCCTGAGTTATTCCATCAATCATCTCCGATCCTACTGACTGACTGCGAAGATATTATGTCACTGCGGTCATCATCATGGTGTTGTCCAACTCAGTCTGCAGTGTACCGAGTGAGTCCAGATTCCATATTCAAAAATGCAATGGATCGGCCTGCAGTAGAAGTACAATTTTGTTATTAAACAACAAGAAGGGAAACATTGACTTGAGTCACTTTTAGTGTGTAGATTAAATAATAGTACACAATGAATTCACATCATGCACAACAAACAACAACAACACAAACACGAATCACTCAGAGTCAGCGTCCAATGAATGCCATCATTACCTGTTCCTTCTCATCTTAAGTTAAGGGGCAGTCTCTCTTGGCTCGGAAAGGAGGATAGCTATAGTAGTCATCATGTTCCACTTCTTTTGGAGGGACTCGACGAGGCAACCATTTCTTGTACTATTCTCCATCCAATCATCATCTGGCTTGAGGGAAATGGATTTAGGGCGAGTCAGGAGGATGGAGGAGCAGGACTCGGAGGAGTGGACTTAAGTTAAATGCACACAGCTGCAACTCCAATATGGCAATACAAAGAAAGAGTAGAAGACAGTGGGGATGGATTTGTTGTGATTCGAAGTTTTGAACCAGAAAGACAGAGACACACATAAATAAAAGTAAATAAGGAAGAAAGAAAGTAAGAAGTTCAAAGCCTAGTTGTCAGGGAAGTATAGCTCGTCCTCAAACTCTGGTGGTTCAACCAGAAGTAGGTAATCATCTAACACACTACTTTTGTCACCTAAGTCGCTGGCCTCATCTTCCTGCGTTGATTCACGTATTTTGTAATTTGGTGGTATAAAGTGCTGATTCATTTTGATCATGGTTAACCTCTCCACGTTTTGGGGCGAGAGACTGGTCCTTTTCACTGTTACTATGGCACCAGCAGCAGTGAAAACACACTCAGAAGAGACACTTGTGACAGGGCAAGCTAGATAGTTTATCGCCAGCCTGCTGAGCACTGGCCATTGGCCCCTTTTCCCATACCAATACAGCAATGGGCTTTGATCAATGTAGACCTCTGTTGGGTCATCCAGATAGGCCTGGACCATCCGCTCAATGTTCAGGGGTGCTCCACTTTGCTGGGCCTCTTTTGTCTTTGCATCAGCACTGGACCTAGCAAGCCCTTGCTGTAAATACCAATCCTGTGCCGATTTTACTAGGGCTGATGATCCAGTTCTTGCTGTTGTTGATAGTGTTGGTGACCGCTCGGAGCCAAACGCACTGCCCTCAGGCTCTGAAGTTGAAGTTGACGCTGGATGCCCTGCTGCAGCACTTGTTGTGGGTTTGAGTAGCGGGCCTTTAATTACCAGCCGTTCATTTTCCAAGTCACTGGCTGCCTCAGCTATCCAAGTTTTGTACTGGGCAACATCCATCATCATCTGGGATCATCTGCCTGATCTGCAGCATGTCCGCCCCCCACAGGGCCCACGAGGTGCTGTCCCTGGCCGAGGCCTACGAGGAGTACAAGGCTGATCTCCAAGACTGGTTGGAAATTATGAAGGAGAGAGAAGAGGAAATGAGAAGTAATGTTGAACCTGGGAGGACGGAGACAACCAAATTAATGCAAATTTCCACTTTAATGACAGAAATTGAGACAAAGTGTAAGCAGCCGGCAGAGGAGCTCCTGAAGGACATCCGAACCACCCTGAACAGACGTGGAAATTTGGCGTGTCGGGTAACAAAGAGGTTCACCCGGAAGCACAAAGCGCTGGTGACTCTGGATCCAAACACAGTTCACCGAGACCTGATCCTGTCTGAAGACGGGAGACGTGTGAGACGGACAGACAGACCACAGTCCCGGCCGGACCATCCCAAGAGATTCACTGTCTGGCCCGCTGTGCTGGGGCGGGAGGGGTTCACTTAGGGGAGACATTACTGGGAGGGGCAGGTGCTGCAGGAGGGGGGGTGGCAGGTGGGGGTCACACGAGAGTCTCTGGGAGGGGGGAGTTTACTGTAGAGCTCCTTGAGCGCGAGGCCTGGTCTGTGCTGCTGTGGGATGATGGTCAGTACCAGGCTCTCTCCTTCTCTCCTGCCCTCCTGTCCCCCCAACCGCTCCCCCTGAAGCTGGGGTTCTACCTGGACTATAAGGGGGGGTGGCTGTCCTTGTACGACGCAGACACCTGGGAGCATCTCTGCACCACCAATGGCATCTTCACCGGGGGGCTGCACCCCTTCTTCATGGTCCAGCCAGAGACAGACCTGTGTCTGGTGTAATAGAGCCCCCCCACTCCTTTAAGTGCGGGGGGCTGCACCCCAACTTCCGGCAGAGGCGAGGGGCAGACCTGCCCTGGTCTAAGGCAGGAGCCCCTCCTTACACCAAACTCGTGTGAAAGGAAAGTAGTGTCCGCCCCTCTTCGATAACAACCGCGCCCAGGCCCTCCTCCCCCCTAACCGACCTCTCTGCCGCACCCTGCACAAACCTCCCCGCGGTTTTTGGGCTTCAGTTCTCTGTTCCCTTTACGCGGATTGTTTGCTTCCTCCATTGCTCCGTGCCACCTCCTCTACCCGGATCTTCAAAGCTGACCTCAAATCTCTTCTCTTCCAAAGACACTTTCAGAACTAATACACTCATTTTCAGGCCCCTCAAGGAAGTTCGTCCTTCATTGTAAATTTGTAATATTTTCTTGTACATTCTTCATCCTAGTTTGCTGTGTTTGATATTGTGTCTTTGCCTTCTATGGTTTTACCTTACCGTCTTGCCTTCTGTTTATTTTTGTAACGTTTTAATCTGTATTATTTTCCTCATGTAACGCAACTGGTTCTATTGTACAGTGCTCTGACACCTTCGGGTAAAGTTTGCGCTATATAAAAATGCATAAAATAAAATAAAAATAAATAAAATAAATCCACTTCTGAAAAAGGAATTAATGTCTTAGTGTTCAGTGCTGATTTGTACCGTGGATCCAGAATTGTGGCACAAATGTAATGTTTTTCTGAAACAATGCGGGTTTGCACCCTTGTATTTTCAGCTAAGCGACGGGATAAGCTCTCCACTAACTCATATGCTTCATTTTTTTCCTCCACACCTGTGTACGTTTCAGACACCTCCTTCAGCAGTTGCTCTAGCATGTGCAACAATGGGATAGCTTGGCCGATAGTACAGTCCTCCTTGCTGACTTCACGTGTGAAGAGCTCGAAAGGAAGTAGCATCTCTGTCAGGCATTTAACTAGGCCCCATTGGTCCATCTGTAGGGTCATGCCTTTTACAGTCGCATCCCTTATTCTTTGCATGACATACTCATTGATTGGTTTGTACTGATCAAACAGACGATCAAGCATGTAATAAGTTGAGTTCCAACATGTTGGCACCTCCTGGATGAGTGCTTTGACTGGCATTCTATGCTCACGTTGAATGATCCTCAGCTGCTTCCGGGCTTTAAAAGAATGGCTGAAATGTGTGCATATTCTTCTGCAGGTGGGGTCAGTAAGTTGCTGACTCGGGCTTCTTTTTTCAGAAAGTCTTGAACAATAATGTTAATGCAGTGCGCCAAACACAGGAATCTGAAATAGCCACCATCCTGCATGGCCTTAACTATATTACTGCCATTATCCGTGGCAACAAAACCAATGTTAAGCCCTCTTGGGCGCAGCCATTCAAAGACCTTGCTGTTCAACTCTTCCAAAATGTTTGCAGCAGTATGAGATTTCTCCATGGCGAACATGGCTACAGTTGCATGTTTACGAGTAGCATTAAAAATCTCAGCAGTGTCAACAACACCTGCTTCAGATATCTTTTCTCTAACCCCCACAAAAGAGATCCAGTGTGCAGTGATGCACATGTAATCAGTGGCTTGGCAACTGGTCCACATGTCTGTTGTCAGGTGGATATTGTGAACAGCACTGTGCTGCAAAGCTTGTCCAAGCAATTCCAGCACATCGTGATGTAGTGCTGGAACAGCAACTCTAGTGAAATAGGACCGGCTGGGAACCTTCCATTTTGGGCAGATGGCTGTCACAAATTCAAGGAAATCCACCCCTTCCACAAAAGAAAAAGGGAGAAGGTCCAGCGCTAACATTTTAGCCAGCTTCGCATTGTACAAACGTGCCATTGGGTGGTTGCATTCGTACTGCCCCTCCAACCTAAGAATGCTGACAATGGTAGGCTGGATTTTTTTCCTTTCTGGTGCAGCTGATGCAGGTGACCTCTTGAACCCAGTTAGGCTCAACGACGCACTTTTTTTCATTGCGGTACTCTGTTGCCTTGGTGTCTCACTCTCAGCCTGACTCTTACTACGGTGCCACTGAGATGCTGCTGAGGATGTGGGAGGTACCACTAGACTGCTGGAGACAGGGCTACTTTGTGTACCAGAGAAATTGTCTCCCTCTTGTTCACCTTCCACCGCGATCATATCTTCTTCTACTTCTTCATCCCCACCAACAGCAATGGGTGCAGTTTTACCTTTTTGTGTGCTCAGTAGGTGCGCCTCCCACTGGATAATGTGGTGTTTTTTCAGATGGGTTGTTTGGCCTCCGGTACCATAGTTTGTACCAAGCTTACCCCGACTAACACTATGTCGACAAATTGAGCATATAGCAACGTTCTCCTCCTTACTTCTAACCGAAAAGAAGTCCGAAACTGGGGAGGTGAACTTTCTTGCGCTGCTGGAGGTGCCACTTGCAATGCCGGATGAACTGGAGGGTGTGCCTGGAATTTGACTCTGTGCAGTGCCACTACCTACTGAGGTGGTGGTTGTGCTGGATGTAGGTCCCTGCCGGGCCTTTGCAAATGCAAATATGGAAGCTGGAGGTGGTGTTGGTGTTACCTGTGTTGGTGGTATCCGTGCCACATCCCTCACAGCAATTTGGGATGGGCTAATAATAATGTCGGTCTCCATCTCCACTGGGGCGGGAGTGATGTTCATGATGACTGGCTCGTCATCATCCTCCTCTTCTACATCTTCCTCCATAACTCTAAGGCTTTCTGGAACCTTCCTTTTCCTTAGCCTTGTCGCGTGGCGTGCCTCACTCTCAGACTGAGCTGGTGGGTTCCAAGTGGTATCTAGATCATCAGAAGAGGGGCTTGAAGAAGAAGTTGATGGACTAACCCTCCTTTTCCTTGCTGGGGATCTGGAAGACAATGGATCTTCTGAAAGAGTGGCTTGCTCTTCTTTCTCTGTAGGAAGCTCGATTTCCTGAACTGCCCCTACTTCGGGAGAACAACTACTATTGTGGGCTGTTGTTGCGGCTGTTGTTGCGGCTGTTGTTGCGGCTGCTGTTGCGGCTGCTGTTGCCCACTTATCTGCTGAGTTTCCGCCTGCGTTGATTGGGTACTACTTTGCGATAATGATATTTCAACATCACTGCTCGTTGGCGTTTGCGCAAGTAGACTGGCATGGGCTTGGGCCTAGGTTGGTGGGGTGGGCCCGCTGATGCGGAGGTGCTGCTCCCAGCTTGGTCCCCGGACACCGCTGATGCAGGCGTAATATTTTGTTTCCCCAAAAACATCTGGGGCGGCACACCAGTCTTGGTAAGTGGCAGTGCCACTTCCTTCTTCTGTTCCTTCTTCTTGCTGGCAACTTTCTTGGTACTGGAGGACCTGGTAACTTTCTTTGGGGCCATCTTCTTCCGATGTCAGCAGGACGCAGGTGCACAAGTTGCAGAGATGTCTGTGGTCACACGTCACGTGACGTCGTGTGCAGCAGGAATTCTGTCTGGCAGTTCAACGGGTGATGATGACACCTCCTCCTCAGTCTTTTTGTGCACCTAAAAGCAAAGAAGCCAGAAGAACATCAGTGAAATGTTGCATTTGTTGTTGTTGCAAGCCCGTCTGCGCCGGTCAGCGCCCGGAATGCGACCTGCGCCAGAAACTCTGCCCTTTTTACAAGGTATATGTATTCACGAACGCAGCTTTTACACCTCAATTCAGGTAAATGTGTGTTTCATAATCTGCAGTGTGATTTAATCTCACCCACCTTCTTAGGCTGCAGCACTTGTGGCTGGGAGGGTACTAGTACACACAGCATTCCTTTGCTTATGAATACGGAGGAATTAGGACAGATTAAGTCAAAAGCCACTAACCCATTGTCAGATAATAATGGCAATTCAGCAATCACTCAGACTTTTACCCTCACTAATAAGAACGCTTCTCCTATCAGGTGTATTCTACTTAACACCAGGTCAATGGTGAAACATAAACTTGATTTGGAGTGTATGATACATGTAGAGAACCCGGATCTGGTATTTCTTACAGAAACATGGGCAAACGAACACAGCGATCCCGACTGGCATATGGCAATACCAGTCGGTTATGTCGTTTCTAACTTGGATAGAATGGGGGCAGAGGGTGGTGGAATTGCGATTATTCATTTTCTGCAGTACATGGTTAGGTTTAACTCCGAATCTAATCTAGACGCTGAGGCAATGTCCTTTATTATAAAATTTAACAACTTAGAAGTACTTTCTGGGCTGCTGATTTACAGACCCCCTGGCCCTAGTTCATCATTTGTATCCTCTCTCCAGATTTTTCTGGAATCATGTTTAGACTCTGACTCATACACCATATTGGGTGATTTCAACTTTCATTTGGAAGCTAATAACAATCCAGATTCTTTCAATCTACTAGATAAACTATCTAGCTTTGGACTTAAACAAATTGTCTGTGAACCTACACATCTTGCAGGACATACATTGGACGGTATTTTTACCAATAACTCTTTTATCCAAGTTAAGTCCGTATGTCCTTTACCCTGGTCTGATCATTTTGCTGTGCATTTTAACATCACTCCAGCAAATTCGAAAGGGGGTCGCAGAAATAGATCTACGACTGTCAAATATCGGGCCTGGAAATCAGTGAGCATAAATGATCTAAAGGCAGCATTAAGTGAAAGCCCTTTAATTTCTACTGATTCCAATCAAGCGGCCACAGTTTTTCACAACTGGCTTAACAGAGCTGCCAATATTGTTGCTCCGGAAGTGTCGAAACGCTCTCGACGCAGTAAGGTTTCGTCCCCCTGGTACTCTGCAGACCTTAAAATAGCTAAAATCAAGTGCAGGCAAAAAGAGCGTATGTGGAGACTTCATTACTGCAGCACACATAGGAAAGACTACTGTGCTGCGTTAGAAGAATATAAAACTGCAATCACACAGGCCAAAACGGCCTACTACACCTCTAAAATTCAAGAAGCAACAAATTCACCTAAAGAATTGTTTCAAACTGTCTCGTCTCTATTAAAGTGCCCACGGGACGTTACCTTTATTCCTGACCAAAAGTTTGTAGACAAGATGGCCGATTATTTTCAAAATAAGGTCCAAACTGTTTATAATCATCTCCTAAATGCAGATAAAGTTACAGCGAGTAATGTCTCGGCCCAGCTAGAGGACATGTCCTCTCATTGTGATCTATCGCACTTCACACTGTTGGGAGTCGAGACAGTGGCTGATCTGCTGTTAAAAACCAAGTCGGGCTCTCCCTTAGATCCTTGTCCCCCTCACATACTACATCAGGTTTCCAAGGTTATAAGCATTCCACTATCCCCCATACTAAACCAAAGTATTTTATCAGGAGTATTTCCAACGATTTGGAAAAAAGCATGCATTCGCCCTCTCCTTAAGAAACCTAAGCTGGATCCCCTGGACGAGAAAAACTATCGTCCCATTTCGTGTCTACCTCTACCTGCTAAAATCCTTGAGAAAGCCATGAACGTAGAACTAACATCGTATCTAGAGAACAACAGCATTCTAGACACCACCCAACATGGTTTCAGATCAGCACACTCTACTGAGACTGCACTGATTATGGCAGTAGAGGAAATTCGTAAGGTGACGGATGGAGGAGGAGGGGCTGCACTGGTCCTGTTGGATTTGACAGCAGCCTTTGATACCGTGAACCCCGCGGTATTAATACGAAGGCTACAGGACGTAGGTATCAAAGGCAAAGCTCTTGCCCTCCTTTCCTCCTTCCTATCGTCCAGGGAACAAGTGATTTTTTGGGATGGATATCAGTGCAAGGAATTCACACTCCCTGGTGGAGTCCCACAGGGATCGGCCCTATCCCCTACTCTTTTTAATATATATGTAGCTCCTCTGGCCAGACTAATAAAAAGTTACGGCTTTATGCTGGTGTCTTATGCTGATGACACGCAGCTTATAGTGACGTTAACACAACCCGTGGATGCTATGGCAACCCAATTCAGTAACTGTATCTCGGCTCTAATGACTTGGATGAATGTCAACTTTTTAAAACTTAATGTTGATAAAACCGAGGTGATTGAGTTTGGCCAGAAAATCTCGGTATGGAACCAATTATGGTGGCCACATGTAGCAGGTTCATGTCCGACCCCTGTCAAAAAAGTCAGAAATGTAGGCATTTTGGTAGATAATGATCTTTCCTGGGATCCCCAGATCAACCAAGTCTCATCAGCCTGCTTCTTTATGCTGAAAGGTCTGAGGAAGATTCTTCCTTTTATACCGCTCTCCCTAAGGAAAACTGTGGTAGTAGCCACGATTCTATCTAGAATTGATTACTGCAACGCTCTCTACTTAGGAGCAAACGCTGCGCAATTCTCTAAATTGCAGTCAATTCAGAACGCGGCAGCGAGAGTATTGCTCAATCTACCTAAACACCATCCTACATCGACCAGCATAAAACAACTTCACTGGCTCACAGTACGGCGACGGGTTGACTTTAAGTCCCTATGCATGGTGCATAAAGCCTTGTTTGGTGGAGGATCCAAGGATGTGCAAACCTTGTTTTCTCGATACGTTCCAACACGAGCCTTAAGATCAGCATCACTTGAGCTCTTACAACTTCCAAAGATAAAGAGAATAAGGTGTGGAGGAAAACGCTTCTCTTTTTTGGCATCCAAACTCTGGAATTCTTTGCCCACATACTTGAGGTCCTTGCCTAACAGATCGCTCTTCAGGAGGAATGTTAAAACATGGCTCTTCTCCCAACCCTGAATGTTCGGCCATGGGCATTACATATCACTCAGCGCCAAGACGCCGCGGCATTAGTGTGCTCTATAAATACTTTTCAGTCAGTCAGTCAGTGGTTCAATTACTACTAGTACAAACAAACAAATATAATATATAACTTAGTGTGTGGTGGTCACACTTGTTAGTGTTATATTATTACATTTTATTAACTCAGTTTAAGTTATATAAAAAAAAACATAACAGTGTAGCCATTTGTGAGACTTTGACAACAAGGGCTTTCATGGTATACTGTGTACACTCAGGAAGGATAGGAAAGAAGAAGAACAAAAACAAAAATACAAATGTAATGGAAGTGGAACCTGTTTGGCATTAATTTGCGCATCACGTCATTCAGGGAGCTGCAGCTGGCAAAGGGGATGGAAGCAGTAAGCCAAGAGGAACAAAGGCAAGAAATGCAGGCCTATATGGCAAAAGCAGCACACTACTAAACTACCACCACAAAAGAGGTGGCCAGTTGCCACCAGCCACATGGTCACTCACAGTCACAACAAGCAGGAGGCCTGGAAAACAATGAACTTAAGCAGGCCTATAGTGGCCAGGCAAAAGAGGCATGCTAAACACAGCTTTAATGCAAAAATGCAAAAACGAAAATCCACAGAGCTAAACAAGGTTTGCAAGTTACACAACAACCACATCACACACACACATCCAACAAAGGCATTTATTTAACACACACCCAAAAAGTGAAATACCCCCCAAAAAATTTTTTTTGCAATTCAGTCCAATGCCATCCATGCCCTAAATGATGTTTAAATTCAAAAGACTTATATTATAATGTGGTTGGGACGCGCACAGCTCCTTTGTACCATATCTCCAAATTTAATACCGTGCTCCAGAGTACCGCTTCCTGATTGTAAGCGTATACGTAATCCTTGAATTTGCGTACTCCAAAACTATTGGGGTACGTCCCCTGGGCACTGGTTGATGTGCTCTTGTTAGAGCCTTCTATCTTTACTTGCCAATAAAGTTTCTCCAATATTTTAGTTCAATGTATTGTTTTATTTCACAATATTTCATCGTATTTCTTCTTCCAAACTTTTTTACTCATATACTTCATTTCCCAGAATGCATCTTAAGGCTTAAGGAGAGGGAGAAAATAAAGCCTTAAGATGCATTCTGGGAAATGAAGTATATGAGTAAATAAAGTTTGGAAGAAGAAATACGATGAAATATTGTGAAATAAAACAATACATTGAACTAAAATATTGGAGAAACTTTATTGGCAAGTAAAGATAGAAGGCTCTAACAAGAGCACATCAACCAGTGCCCAGGGGACGTACCCCAATAGTTTTGGAGTACGCAAATTCAATAAATTCAAAAGACACCACAGAACCAGTTGTTACATGCACCCATGAGTAGCTCTGGGCCTACTGGCTGAAAGGCCTATTGGCAGACTAGGCCACAAGCTTGCAGGCCTATGGCAAAAACACACTGGCTGGCTCCACAAAATGTCCGCCAGCCAAATGGCCAGCCCACCCACAGCAACAAGAAAGGGAAGACAGACAATGCAGGCCTATGGCAAAAGCACACTGCCTCGCATCAAAATGGCCACCAGCCACATGGCCAGGCCCACAACAACAAGAAAGGGAAGACATACAATGCAGGCCTATGGCAAAAGCACACTGCCTGGCTTCAAAATGGCCGCCAGCCACATGGCCAGGCCCACAACAACAAGAAGCCTAGGCCAAGAGGAACAAAGGAAAGTGTGAGAAGTTGGCCTGGTATATGCTGTTCACTAGTTAAAGTGGACACCTTGCACCAGTACAATTCGACTCTTATGGTAGGTAGGTTTAAGACAACCTTTATAGAACGCTATCCTAGTGGTAGCTGTGGAGAGCAGCCTTCAGGCTAAGTCTCAGACAGCTCGTGACTACACCCACCCACGCCGCCGGCCACACGCTAGACTCCATCTTTTCCGCAAGCCCACACGTCTCCTTCAACCACACCTCCGAACCCCACTGGACTGACCACCACTGCATCCACTTCACCTACAGGAAGCCCACCACGCACCACCGCACCGAACAAATGCCTCGCCGCTGCTGGAGCAGAGTCACGGAAGACCAGCTAACCACAACCCTCGCCCTGAGCCCACCCGCCGAACCCTCCGACCCCGACACCGCCGCCCGCAACCTCAGACAGTGGATCGACGACTGCGCCAACACCCTCGCCCCGCTCAAGAATCCGCCCAACAGCCACACCAGCAAGAAAGCCACCTGGTTCACCGAAGACCTCCAGGCCTCCAAACGAACATGCCGAAAACTGGAGAAGATCTGGCTCCACGAACGGACAGCGGACAGCTACGCCGCCCACAAGAGCGCCACCCGCAATCACCATCACCTCATCAGATCCGCCAAAAGGGCCTCACTCAAAGACCGCCTAGACAACAACGCACACAACAGCAAAGAGCTCTTCAACATCGTGAAGGAACTCTCCAACCCCAGCTCCAACACCAACGACATCCAGCCGTCGCGAGACCTGTGCGACTCACTGGCCACCTTCTTCCACCGCAAAATCGCCGACATCCACGACAGCTTCAACACCACGACCGCCCCGGCAACCACCGAGACCACTGCCCCCACAACCACCAACCGCCTTCTCTGCTGGACCAACATCAACGAAGAGGACACCAGCGAGATCATGAACACCATCCACTCCGGTTCACCGCTAGACCCGTGCCCTCACCACATCTTCAACAAAGCCAGTACAGCCATCGCGCCCCATCTCCGGAAAATAATCAACATCTCCTTCGAGACAGCAACCTTCCCGGAAAGCTGGAAGCACGCCGAGATCACCGCCTTACTCAAGAAACCCAAGGCAGACCCCAAGGACCTCAAGAACTTCCGACCCATCTCTCTGCTCCCGTTCCCCGCGAAGGTCACCGAGAAAATCGTAAACAAACAACTGACCCGCTACCTCGAGGAGAACAACATCCTGGACCCTTCCCAGTCCGGCTTCCGCAGCAACCACAGCACCGAAACCGCCCTCATCGCCGCCACCGATGACATCAGGACCCTGCTAGACAACGGAGAAACAGCAGCCCTCATCCTCCTGGACCTATCAGCCGCCTTCGACACGGTCTGCCACCACACACTACGAACACGCCTTCACGACGCCGGGATCCAAGAGAAGGCCCTGGACTGGACCACATCCTTCCTTTTCGGCAGAACACAAAGCGTCCGCCTCGCCCCTTCCGATCCAAGGCCACCAAGATCATCTGCGGCGTACCCCAAGGCTCCTCCCTCAGCCCAACGCTGTTCAACATCTACATGGCACCCCTCGCCCACGTCGCCCGACAGCACAACCTCAACATCATCTCCTACGCCGACGACACCCAGCTGATCCTCTCCCTCACCAAAGACCCTCACACCGCCAAAGCCCACCTCCACGAAGGAATGAAGGCCGTCGCCGAATGGATGAGGACCAGCCGCCTGAAGCTGAACTCGGACAAGACGGAGGTCCTCATCCTTGGTTCCAACCCTTCAGCCTGGGATGACTCCTGGTGGCCAACATCACTGGGAACAGCCCCGCCACCCACCGACCACGTACGCAACCTAGGGGTCATCCTCGACCCCACCCTCTCCATGACTAAGCAGGTCAACGCCGTTTCCTCATCCTGCTTCAACATCCTCCGAATGCTCCGCAGGATCTTCAAGTGGATCCCCACCGAAACAAGAAAAACAGTCACCCAGGCCCTCGTCACCAGCAGGCTGGACTACGGAAACGCCCTCTACGCAGGAACGACGGCTAAGCTCCTGAGACGGCTGCAACGCATCCAGAACGCCTCTGCACGTCTTATCCTCGACATCCCCCGACGCAGCCACATCACACCCCACCTGAGAGACCTGCACTGGCTCCCTGTCAACAAGAGGATAACCTTCAAGCTCCTCACCCACGCACACAAAGCACTCCACAACTCCGGACCAGCCTACCTCAACAGATGACTCAGCTTCTACACCCCCACCCGCCAGCTCCGCTCGACCAGCCTCGCCCTCGCCACAGTCCCCCGCATCCGGAAAACGATCACCGGCGGCAGATCCTTCTCCCACCTCGCCGCCAAGACCTGGAACACCCTCCCCACCAACCTCCGACAGACCCAAGACCTACTGGCCTTCAGAAGACTCCTCAAGACCTGGCTCTTCGATCAGTAGCAGCACCACCCCCCTCTTCCCCCAGCGCCTTGAGACCCTCGCGGGTATGTAGTGCGCTTTATAAGTGACATGATTGATTGATTGATTGATTGAAGTCTTGGAGGAATGTAAAGCAGCTTGTTTTACCACACAATCTCTTGAATCACCAAATGAAAAGACACCACACAGGTATATATATCAAATATATATGTATTTATTACTAAACAACTCTCTACTAATCTCTTTATGAGATTAGAAGTCAGGAACATATGCACAAATCAACGTTTCACAATAAATTAAGCACAAATATGGCTGGGGCCCTAGGGGCGTACCAGACCATATACTAAAAAAGAGACTTAAGAAGAACGACTTGCACAGAGACAAGGCCCAGGGCCTTCAGAAGTGTTGGGGCCTCACAAAACCACCCAAGGCAGGTAAGTAAAGGACCCACGGGGGACGCGTGCAGTGCGTGAACACAGGCGCGGATCGCCGTAGACTTCAATGGGGCAAGTCGCGGTTAGAAATGAAGAGTTTAAGGGCACTTCGGGAGTAGCTACAAGCAAGTCACTTACAGGGTAAGTAGTTCTAGGGCCAACACCCACAGGAGCACTGTAGTGCTGGAGTTACCTCACCCAGGGAAGCCGGGTGCATAGGTGTCCTTTGGTGTCGGGTCGCGGCGGCGTTTTCAATGGGAGCCAATGAAGACTTGCTGCTTGTGAAGTCCGAAGAAGTGTCCGGTGGAATCCAAGCCTGGATTCGGAAGAAGGAAGACCTGAAAGCAGAGGGGACAGTGTTCAAAGTCACTGGGCAGTGACTCGGGGCAAGGAAGATGAATGCCCACCGTCGTCGGCAGATTCAGGTCATTCATGGGTGTCTTGACTCTTCGGCCACGAGGTCCAGGAGGCGTCGACGACAACCAGGAGCTGGATTCGGTGTGTCCCACAAAGTCTGCAGCTGACTGCGGTGTCAACAACCCGATTGGAGCCAACAAGCCTTGGTAGCAGCAAGTCTTGTGGAAAGCGTAAAAAGTCAATGGTGCAGACCAGCAAGATCTGGGGAACTCACCCAGCAAGGGTAAGTCAGGGCAAGCCTGGAGCAACAAGGGGAGCCCTTTGGTACTTTAGAAGAGTCTTCAGGGGACCCACAAGCCGGCTGGCAAGGGATTGCAAAGATGCCTCGGGAGGATTCCTTCAACAGGGGCCCACAGTCACTCGGGACGGGGTAGGCCTCTGATCTTCGGAGGAGTTCCTGCTAGATGCTGGGACCACACGTGGTCCAAAGCACAGGTTCGTAGAACATTGTGAAGGGGTTTCACCCGACAATAGGGCACGTTACCCAGGGACTGCGGTTCCTCGTCACTCGTGGAGTTCACTGGCCTCAGCTTTGCTGGGGACTCACAATTGCCTTTGAAAAGTCAGGAAATCCTTGTCTTGGGCTGCAGGGACCTCGGGCTCTGGCGGGAGTGGCATAGTTCACGACCATTGTTGTAGTTTTTGGTGCCTGCCAAGCAGGGGAGTCACTCCTTGACTCCAAGGGAGATTCTTCAGTCTTCCAGAGGTAGTGGAACGTCGAAGGTCCAGGATTCTTCTTCAGAGCATCGTCCAGGGGTATCTAGTTTGCAATGCACAGGTTCCCCCTCTTATACTAAAAGGAAGGGAGGGACTAGCTCTATGACCCCACCTATGGGAGGGTCAGGGGAGGGGTGGCTACACCCACTTCCCTTTGTCCAGTTTCGCGCCAGAGCAGGGGCAGGTAGCCCCTGAGCTGGTTTGAACTGGCATATGCACAGAGGAGCCTTCTGCTCCCCCAGTGCAGGACTTCAAAAGCACTCTAGGAGTGCACCCACCCAGCCCCAATACACTAAACCCTGTCTGGAAGGTGGTCACACCCTCCTGTGACAGGATACCTATTGTTGGGCTTCCTCCACTGCGAGTTTCGGTCAACAGCAGGAGGGCAGCCCAGTGTCTGTGACTGGTGGCATCCATTTTGTGATGCCAGGGCTCTTCAGGATTCTACTGCGTTCCCACAGTAGGTACATGTCTATCCCTCTAGAAGGGTGGAATGCTACCCCGCCGCCAGAACTGGCGGGGGGGTAGTATTCCAAGATGTTTGACACCAAACACGACATGTTTCCGTGCAGCCATCCCAAAGTTAGCATTTAACGCGAGGTTATAATGCGCTTAAGAGTATATGGTCAGGCTGCACTACAAACAGCAACAGAGAAGGGTCTCCGAATGCTGCAGAGGGGCTCTGCTCATGCAGGGGCACCCTCTCACATAGGAACCAAGCACTCTGCCTTCAGGATTGATAAGGCCTGCCATAGGAGTGACTTATAGGTTTATATGTGTGTATCTAGGTAGTGATATAGGTAGCCTATTCCACAGTAAGGGGTGCATGCACCACCGTACCCAGGCTGCAGTAGCAGACCTGTGGTGTCAGATTTAGTCTGCTTCCCAGCGGTGGCATAATACATGCTTCAGCCCCTGGTAGGCCTGTGAAGTACCTATGCCCTTGGCACCTAAGGTACCATATACTAGGGACTCATAAGGTACCACATTATCCAATCACTAGTGCACCTAGAGTGCACTCCAAGTCGTTTAGAGAGAACAGAGAGGCTGGGGCCCTGATTGGCAGGGTCCCAGCCTGACTTTAGCCAGAAACCAGTGTAAACATCAGAAAAAAAGTGGGGGCAACTTATGAGGCAGATCCTACTCTCCTACAGAAAGACATGCAGGCCTAGCCCTATATGGCAAAAGCAGCACACTACTAAACTACCACCACAAAATGGGTGGCCACCAGCCACATGGTCACTCACAGTCACAACAAGCAGGAGGCCTGGAAAACAATGAACTGAAACAGGCCCATAATGGCCAGGCAAAGGAGGCATGCTAAACAACACAGCTTTAATGCAATAAAATGCAAAAACGAAAATCCACAGGGCTAAACAAGGTGTGCAAGTTACACAACAACCACACCACACACACAACAAAGGCATTTATTTAACACACACCAAAAAAGTGAAATACCCCAAAAAATACACATTTTGCAATTCAATCCAATGCCATCCATGCCCTAAATGATGTCTAAATTCAACAGACACCACAGAAACAGTTGTTTCATGCACCCACCATGAGTAGCTCAGGGCCTACTGGCTACCCACAACAAATTTTTAAAAAAATGATGAAAAGTACAAAAAATGTAGTTGCAGCAACTGCAATGCCCCAATCAAACAAACAACACCAACTTACTTGTAAAATCTCAAATCCAAAAGTCCTCAAATCCAAAAGTCCTCAAATCCAATGATATATGATGCAGCAGACACAAAGAGTGATCCTTCCAGCTCCAAATCCAAATGAAAAGTGAAAAGGACATGGACAAAGCACTGGGAGGAGCCTGCTGGACAGGAACAGGAAGTTGGAGACTCTGGGGCACTTCCTTCCTCTCCAAAAAAAAAGTAAAAAAAGAAAAAGGACTCCTTGCACAAAAAAGTACAGCCAAATGTTAATCTGAGGAGTTTTTTTCATCCAAATCATCATTTTCGAGAAGGTTTTATGCTGCTCGAGAGATATTATTCTCCAGATTGCAAATTTTGTGTGTTCAGCATCGCGAGCTTCACCAAACTTCCACCGGATGTCCGATGGCGCGTCTGAATGACGTGTTCGCGATCGCACACTCTCGCCGGATCGCGCGGCCGGCTACCAAAATCTCATGGCGCACGCGAACGGATAGGAAAACTCGTCGGCAAACGCAGGGATCCCGGTAAGTCGCTACCACGCGCGCAAAAACGCATTTTGAAAGCGCGAACAAGGAAACAACTCCGCTACGCCACGGATCGCAGAGTTTTCAGTAACTCCGCATTCTACTCGGAACGCGGAGTTGCCGAAAATCCACAAACTCCGCGAGCGGAGCGGATTTTAACGCCCAGGGTTAATTACAACAAAATTGACAGATCTTGAAGGCAAGCTTTTTGATTTTTTAATTTCACCTGCGTTGAAATCTATTACTGCTAATTGGAAAAATGCTTCATTACTGTCAGTACATACGTGGTGGGCATGGATAATTTTTTCCAGAAAGAGGAGCCAATTTATCCCTTACAGGTGTTATTCATAACACTTCTAATTATCATTTATTTTGGAAACCAATTTATAGTTATATAGCTTTACAGCCATGACTATATCTAATCTGTTGAGTAAATGAATAATTGTTTAACTATTCTTAATACCTCTACGTGGTTCTACTCAAATTTTAATAGAGTCATAATAACTTGTAATATTTCGTTCTTTTAAAGAATTTATTTATTTTCTATTTTCTATCTTTTATTCTTTTCTCTTCTTTTCCTTTTTTATTATTCTTGTCTTCCTTTTCTTTTCTTTATTGCAGTATATAATTATATTCATGGTACTTAAGATTGTTTAGCCGATATTAAATAACTGTTTGATAGTTCACCAGTTAGCAAATTATAACAATGCTCTTTTTTGTATGGTCTTGTTTATATATGATCAAAATCAATAAAATATTTGAACAAAAAAACCACATGCCTTTTAAATAAATAAGTTATAGACAATATCACTATGTGTTTTTTACACAATGCTTAATGCTGGGCAACCTATTTCTGAGCCCGGGCACAAAGGGGTACTGGGTCACTGGGAGATGAAGCTATTTGCCCAGCGTCACACATAATTGTGTAGCGGAGACGCCAGGATTAGCTCAGATGTAAGTTCACAGTCTAGTTTCTGAAGCACGTCTCCTCCACACCTCCACTTGCTTACAAACTGCGCTCAGGACTCAGCGCCACGCTGTGACGGCAGACCGCGAGGCACTGAGCAGCTGCCTTTGTGCCTGCAGCACCTCCGCGACTGCTCGAGTCCAGGAGTCTCATGAAGACCAGCTCCGACAGCAGCAAAAGTACATAATCCGTGGTGTGGAAATAAAACAGCTTTAGATGAAAAAAACCAGACAGCTGGTCACCTACCTTTTCCCGCAGGAAGTCGGACCAGGGAGCTCTGCCACCCGTGCCCTGCCCGCCGATGCTAGCAGCTCTCTGCCCACCAAGCCAGCGAGGAGGTGGAGAGCACTGGTGGCTGGGGAAGAGGGAAGCGATCAGAGTGTCATCATCGAGCCGCGGTCTCGCACCCACGAAGGAGGGCCGAGGCTTCCCTGGCGCAGCGCGCTCCAGAAAGCTTCCAGTTATTTCATCCACTGAATCAAAACCACTGCGCACTAGCAGGCACGCAGGGCTACCTTAAAACCTTAGTACTGCTGCGTATGGGAGAGACTTTCGGGACCGAGTGTTCCTTTCGCATTCAAATATAGCGTGCACGGTGGGCATAATGCAGCTCATAAATATTCTGGTATCTCAACTAAATGGCACCCATTATAACGATGTGAAAATGTTGAAAAGAGGAGCCAGCTGCGCTCGCATTCGAACCTGCACCACAGCGACAAATGTTGCTTGCTGAGTAGCTCGGCTTTCTCGGTATCTCGAAATGCGCTGCCTCTCTAAGCCACTGTTTTTGCATAATACGATTTATGTACTGCATGTAGGTACAAAGCGCGTACTATTGTAAATACATGGTTTTATCATTAAACCGAGCAAATGGCGCTTATATTATCGGCTTCAGGAAAAGAATTAAAGTGAGCAAAAAAAAACAAAAAACTGAGCGCGGTGTCCCTAAAGCGGGCGCTGCTCTCAGCATACAGATACAAAGCAAAAAAGCAGCCGCCATTGTCCCCAGTGTCAATAAATAAAATAGTGCTCACCCACTTATAAGGCAGACCCTGTAACAAGCCTAGTAAAATGTCCAGTCGTTATGGGCGGTAACTAAAGGAAACAAGGCAGTAACAAGGAGGGTCTAAAAAGCCTTTTTACGAATCAGAAGCCAGCTTTTAAGAAGGACAATGACAGAAAGCCAATGACAAATGTGGGCGGAGAGTTGGCGAGGCTTCTACTGCATACCCTAATACAGCATGCCTCACAGAGCGAGAAGCGCATGCGCGCTGCCGCTAAGCTCGACCTAAAAACCACAACCTGAAAAAAACACAGCAAAACTGACAAGCTGTGGGAAATAACTGAACTTGTTTTATTATGTGATCTCCTTGAGGTAATGTGTAAACTTATTTTTTCTAAACCGGGAATTCTAATTGAAGCATATAAAAGTCATCACAATAATTTAAGTCAACTGTATGCTTTTATCGGCAGCTGCTTATATATGTAAGGGAAAAACAACCCCTGTGGTGATTTTGAGACAGTCAAGGCCCGACGTGTGAGGTAGGTGTGGCACATGTACCTCGATTAGAAACAACACAGATATAGCGCCGGAGGAACCACAGATCCGTTCTGAATCAGCAGTGTTGTCTGAGCCGCTGCATCCAGTGAATCATTCCACTGTGGAAGCCTGAAATCTGGGGATGAGGTCTGCACGTCCAACAGGGCCTGCGAGTGCAGCTCAGCCAGTTCTGATCAATCAGGAAATATGAGAAGAGGCAGGAATTTTAAATGTTGCTATCAACGAGCAAGAGTCAGCATATGTCACCGCTACCAACAGACTACTAAAGGGCTGTTTTCAAATTATTTCTATAAAGGTTAACAGCTAAAATAGTTCCCAAGAGAGCAGTGTCCATGCAACTTTAGATAGCAAGAAAGGAACCAATGATGATACTTCCTGTTAAACAAGCATTGGCAGTGCTAACGTATTCAGTATTCAGCACTGCCACACACTCACATCGCGCACCCCTCCCCCTGCATTCAGACCGGCACCCTCATCTCTGAGCTCTCACAGGCAAGCCACACTCCCTCCACTTGCACAGGGTTAAGAACGAGTTTGCGGCAGGTAAGTCATAAGCAGTTCCTTCATTTTACAAGCTTATTAAAACAGGTAAAGAGCAGTGCCAGGTTGCTCCTAGTTCTACAACTGCTCCCAGCCAACTGTTGCACTGAGAACGATGTGAGGCATACTTATTCAGCATGCTACTTATATCAAAGTCAGAGAATGTGAAACAGGGACCAGTCAATTGTAGGAATACATTGTATGACACCACAATGCCCTTGAGTAGGGGATGGTGTGAGACTGATGTGAGTTTTGCCCAGTCGTGTGTGAAACTGGACCAGATACCTGTCACCCATACCAGCACTACTACCATGTGGGGTTGCGATTGATCCTCAGGTCACTAATACAGGCTGACATGTCAGTCAATTGGCTATGGGTACACATACTGGGGTTATTTACAAGCCCCTTGCACTGCCGTGCGTCAATTTTAAATGGGAAAAAATATGAAGGACCGGAAGCACAAGGAGCTTGTAAATAAGCCCCACTGTTGATGTTGTAGGCACATAAGGGTCAATTTAGGATCAGGGTGACATCCGTGTGTGGCAGAAAGTCAGAAGATCTACTACTCACCCAATAATGAAGTATTGTGAGCATCTGTGGCAGCAATGTAAATGGTTTCACTGGGAACATCCCCTCTGAGTTGCTGCACTGTGCACACTGTTGGTGTTGTAGGCACATAAGCATCAATTTAGGTTCAGGGTGACATCCGTGTGTGGCAGAAAGTTGTGTCCCTGGTCCAAAACAAGATGTGGTAGAGGATATGCAGATGTCAAAGTGAGGGGACCTCAGTCAAACAATGTGTGATAGTCAGAAGATCTACTACTCACCCAATGATGAAATATTGTGAGCGTCTGTGACAGCAATGTAAATGGTTTCACTGGGAACATCCCCTCTGAGTTGCTGCACTGCACACACTGTCTACAAATATGGAGTTGTGTGTGTGCAGTTAAAGCACATCTGTATCCACCACTCAGAGAACCATCCAAAGACCATGGCCATACACATCCATGCTTTGTATTTAGTTGTGAAGCTGAATAGAGGTCATATGTGAAGTACAGTCCCCCTGGCGACTTCAACGCATAATGTCTATGTAAGACAACACAACAAGCTACAGTGCTGTGGTTTACTGTGAAAAAGGCTGACTGCATGTACCAAACTGAAAATTTGCCCAACCAACATCACTTACACATGAGCAAAGTGCAGACTAATAGTCACAGGGAATGGAGGCTCCATGGGGAATATCACTGGAATGTGCATACTAATGGTGTCAAGATGCCCAAATAATTGGGTGCAAAGACAAAAGGCCAACTCATGACAGGAATTACACTTATGAGGCTGTTGCTGCTGTGCACTGGGCCTACACAAGTTTTCAAGGCATGATAAAGCCACCATCTGTGGTATTTCATGGCTGCATGGATATGGAGAGAGCCAATGCATTGTAAGTAGCTGAGTGTCACACACTACAATGGGTAGCCGTGAAGTGGGGCTCATGAAGGGTGTATCCAGGTAACTGACATGGCATGTGAGACACTCCCATAAATCATTAAAATCTTAACACCTGGAAAAATATATTAACCCACATCAGGGAAGGTGTAGCAGAGGAAGTACAATAAACCATCACATATATGTTCTTGCCATGTATGCTGCATTTAACCACACAAACAGGAAGAAGAAATAGCCTCTTTTTCCAGTTTTTTGTAAGGGTGGTGCCCTTACCTTCTCAAACTTGACCACCCCAGCAACTCAGACAACCTTGCACCATAGTGCAAAGGTGCCTGCATTGGCGCATGCCACCCATTTGCATACCTGTCCTGTGGAAGAGGACAGGAATGTACATGATGTTAAAGATATGGGGCAATCATGACCTGTTGTGTTAGATGTAGGTCTGCACGGCAGGCTGCTGGTAATGATTAGCGATGCCATGAACTTCTAAATGAGGCCATGAATGACAAGCTATTGACTCTTGTGAGCAACTGACAGGATCACTATAAACATATATTTTTTCCATTCCAGAGGAAGAAGCACCTACTACTGACCAGCTGCATGGCCTGCAAGTTGATCCTGAGGAGAATGACAGACTTATTTATTTATGCGTTTTTATATAGCGCAAACTTTACCCGAAGGTGTCAGAACGCTTTCCAATAGGACCAGTTACATTATATAAGGACTTCAGAGTACATGAATAACAAAATATACAAAACAAATAAACTCTAAACTCATGTAAGAATGACTGTAAATACATATGTCTACTACAGATACTAGCGGTTAGAGTTTCATATATACAAGTTGCAAATGTACTCAAGATTACATTTTAAGAAGAGTTGAAGCGATTAGAGTTGAACAAATATATATTACATATTTACACAGCATGATCTTCTTGCCATTGCTGGGGTTCTTGCTTTCATCCCGGCCTTCAGGGTGTTGTTGCACTCATGGGCGGTGATCTTGGGCCTGGAGGGATCCCAGAGCTGGTGATTTCCAGATGTCCTCCACGCTTGATGGGATGGCGGCTTACCAGACAGGCCCTAGCACAATGAAGTGGCCGTCAATCCTCCTCAAAGCAGCTGCATAGGGCAGCAGGTCGACCCTGCCCCTTCGTCTCCCTTGGCCTTCGGCCCTCCGTTCGTGTGCCACAACGTCCCCGGCCACACCCAAGGTCTCATCACAGGATCCACAGCGCCTCCGCTGCCCCATTCTCGGCGAGCGTGGACCCCACGACTGCCATAGTGGTAAAGGATACTTCCCTAGGGGTGGCCAAAGTCCACAAGGGCCCACGCTCTAGATCAGGAGAGCACCGGGAAGCAGCTTCGGCCGAGAATCAGGGAGGGCCCGGCCTCCTCCACGCAGCATCCCCGCAAGCCGAGACTGGGTGCCCTTTGCTGAGAAATGCAGGGGGGAAGTAAAGGGCCCTCACATCAATGCCACTCCATCCAGGAGCCCCACAGTCGAGATCACTGCTTGGACTGCGCCCGCTCCGCGTGCCTATTCAGCAAGCTCCACAGTCCAAGCCCAACTACGGAGCCGTCATCTTGGGTGTGAGCTCGGAGCGCTTGTCTCCGCTCGTCACCGGGGCTGACGGCGCAAATCTTGATCCTCCCTGCGCCTGCTGTTGTCCCTGTGTCTCCTGCTCTCTGGGTCTGGGGGTACCCAGATCAACTATAGATGCCGGACGTTGCGGCCAATGAAGGCCAGGGTCTTGTGGCTAGCGAGGAGCTCGAACCCCCTCATCTCCTTGTGTTTGCTTTGTTCGCCCTAAATTGGCAGGGTATGCCCAGACGTGGGTCCCTTGCTCACTTTGCCACTGGATTCAAGCTAGCCTGGCTGATGAGGGCTGTTAGCCCGAAACCGGTCACAGGATGCTTGATTCCGGTCCAGGGAAGACATGGCTTGGGAGTTCGGTCTGGCCTGTTCCCATGAGGCGCAGGGTCAAGACTGATTTGCATATAGCTGTGTCTGAACTGGGGTGGCAATGTGAGCTAAAGAATGATGATGGATTCAACCCAGATCTGTGACTGGGGGTGAGTGTTTGAAAAGTTTCAGCACTCCGTTCATCATCTCCTTGTGTTTGCAATGTTCAAGATCTAGACACCCTGCAGGAAAACCTTGACTCCAGCTAAACACCCTCTCCTGTCATGAGAAGGGCCAACAGCATTGCGGGGTCACCACATGATCTGCCTCTCTCACACCAAACACTACCTGCCAGCCCAACCCCAGCACAGAACTCTGAGGACCCTCAAACAGTATTCCAACATTGTGTGGAAAGAGTACAGCGTGAGCTGGTAGATGAGCTCTGGGCAGGGATGGAGGCCATGGCTGCCACCCTAGAGGGAGTCTGTAGGTGCTTTAGCCACAAGAGGGACTCCTTGGAGGCTGTAAGAGGCACCTACTCTCATCTCCGTAGTCTGGACCGGTCCCTGGCTGACATTGCTGGTGTCCTGAGGCAGAGGCATGAGCAAATGCCCTGCTAAAGTGGCACCAGCGAGGTTGCCAACAGGCTGGGCGCAATCCAGAACATCCTGGAGTCCATGGAGCGGAAGCAGCACTCCTACATTGCTACCATGGTTGGCTACCACCGCACTTTTTGAACCTCCCAGTCTATGTTCCGACCAGAATCTTTCATGACCTCGAACAACTAACCCGAGATCTTATTTGGAACAAGGGTCGGCCCAGCATCGCACTATGAAAATTATATGCCCCCACCAGTAAAGGAGGCTTGGCGGATGGTTCCTAATATGGAATTGTATTACTTGGCGGTGCAATTACAATGGGTGATGAGATGGTTTGCAGGCAAGGGTTTAGAAGACACAGCCACCGCAAAGTCGCCTTGGTCTCAATCCCAAATATATCACTTGTTTCATCCCATTACTCGATCATCGCGCCCGTTACATATCTCTCTGGCCTTGGCACACATCTGCTATAAGAGGAGTCTGTATCTTACAAAAGATACAATCCCCTACGCCCCATTGCTACCACTTTTGGGGATGCCTAGGGGCACATCGAGCACCTCTAACGGGGCACTTACACACTGGCATGAAGCAGAGCTAAGCACTTTAGGCGATCTCTATACAGAAGGCGCTTTGATACCATTTGAGAATTTGACAAATGATTATGATTTACCAGCAGGTCAATTCTTACTATATAATTCAATCACAAGTTCGCTTTCCACGGCATGGGGCGACATCACTATCGAACCGGAGACACACCTCTTAATGCAATACTTGCATGTTATGGGCAATGGATCACACATTGTACACAGGCTAGTTGAAGCGCTACTTATCCACACAATGAAACCCATGACGGAACTCTGATTGCGATGGGAAGCAGACAGAGGAAAACAATGGACAGACCGAGAGTGGGACACATTGCTAGAAAACCCCACTACTATTCTGAGAAACTCTAAGTTTAAACTAATTCAGACATATTTAACACAAAGGGCATACCTCTCCTCGGACATATTAAACAAATACTTTCACACCAACACTGCGGCATGCCCGTGCTGTCTACAGACAGATGCGGACCTCCTACATATGCTTTGGTTCTGCGCTTCCCTGTATACTTATTGGCAGGAAGTCATCACAGCGCTTGAAACATGCACCAACAAGAGAATCACGTGCACATGGGAGGTCTGCATATTAGGCCTTTATCCCAGATCAAAGACAAACAGGGTCACGTCGCGATTTATTGATCTAGGCTTGGTAGTCGCAAAGAGGTTAATAACTAAGAGATGGAAATACACTGACTCTCCTGTTGTCAATAGTAGGAAAAAATCATTCCTAGTGTGGGCACAAGCTGAAAGCACATCACTACACAGAGAAGAAATAGCTGGACTACGCAAATACCCTACTGCACAGTGTTGGTATACTATACTTTTGAATTTAACACGCATGGATGGGGAGAGGGGAAATGGTTCCTTGCAAGCAGCTGATGTACGGGAAGAGGTTACGGGTGTAGGAGAGTAGGATCTGCTTCACATGGGTACCCCCACTTTTTGCTGATGCTTCACTGTTTTTCGACCTTAGTCTGGCTGGGGCCCTGCTAATCAGAACCCCAGCCTAGCTGCTTCCTCTTTAAAATGGTTTCCATGTGCCTTAGGCACATCTCTAATTGGAATCTGGAGTGCCCTTATAAGTCCCTAGTATATGGTATACTATGTACCCAGGGCATAGGTACCTCAGAGGCCTACCAGGGGCTGCAGCATGTATTATGCCACCCCTGGGAGGACACCCAAAATGACACCACCGGTCTGCTACTGCAGCCTGGGTAAGGTGGTGCATGCACCCCTTACTGTGATATAGGTTACCTATATCACTACATACTTACACATATATAAACCTATAAGTCACTCCTATAGCAGGCCTTATCAATCCTGAAGGCAGAGTGCTTGGTTCTTATGTGAGAAGGTGCCACTGCATGAGCCGGGCTCCTTCTGCAGTGCCCAGAGTCCATTCTCTGGTCCTGTTTGTAAATGCGGTTAAACCATATACTCTTAAGTGCATTATATCCTCGCGGTAGAATGCTAACTTTGGAATGACTGCATCAAAACATGTCGTGTTTGGTGTCAAACATCTTGAATACTACCCCCCGCCAATCCTGGCGGCGGGAGTAGCATTCCACCCTTCTAGAGGGAGAGACATGTTCACCCTGGTCTAACCGGTAACTTCTTTCCAGAGCCCCAGCATCACAAAATGGATGCTGCTGCCACAGACACAAGTCTGGCCTCCTGCTGCTGGACGAAACTCCGGCAGGGGAGGCCTGGACAATAGGTTTCCTGTTGCAGGGAGGTGTGACCACCTCCCCAGACAGGATAATGTGTATTGGGGCTGGGCGGGAGCACTCTCTGGGTGCTTTGAAGTCCTGCACTGGGGGCACATTTGGTGTCCCTGTGCATACCCCAGTTCAAACCGGATCAGGGGCTTCCAGCCCCTGCTTTGGTGCAAACTGGACAAAGGGAAAGGGGTGTAGCCACCCCTCTGCCATGACCCACCCATAGGTGGGGCCACAGAGTAGTCCAACCCCTAAACTTAGTATAAGTATGGGAACCCAGTCCTTAAGACTTTAGATTATCCCTGGACGAAACTCTGAAACAGAATCCTGGACCTTCGACGCTCTACTCAAGACTAGAGGACAGAAGAATCTCCCTTGGGGTCAAGGAGTGACTCCCCTGCTTGGCAGGCACCAAAGATGCATCTGTCCGGTTCGCATTTCTGAAGCTCCCGTCGGACGCCGAAGTCTTCGCAGCACCAGAGGTGCATTCTCAGACTTCCTCGAGGCTACCCTGAGTCCCCAGCAAAGCTGAGGCCTGTGGCTATCGTGGGTAACTCTGAGACCGTGACCCCTGGACACCGAGCACATTTGCAAGTGCATCCTCTTCCTGGACTCCCACGAAGTCGTGCTTTGGGCTCCGAGTAGCCCTAGCCTCCAGCACCAACTGCACCGAAGATCACTGGCCTCCACTCCACGAGTGTCCTGTAAGCCAGCTCCACGTGCGACGTCTCGAGGCTCCTTTGCGGTTGCTAGCCCGTTGGCTAGTAGCCCTTCACAAAGGCCAATACTTTTCTTCTTGGGCTCCCTGGTTGCTCCAGGCTGGCCCTTACTTACCCTTGCTGGGTGAGTTCCCCAGACCTTGCTGGTCTGCACCATCGTCATCTTCCACTTTCCACAAGACTTGCTGTTGCCAAGGCCTGTTGGGTCCAATCCGGTTGCCGACACCTCAGCAAGCAGCAGACGTCGTGGGACAGTCCGAATCCTGCTCCTGGTTGCCGACAACGCCTCCTGGACATCGTGACTGCGGAGTCAAGACGACTGTCAATGCACCTGAAGCACCCGACATCGGTGGGCATCTGCTCATCGCCTTCCTGGTCACTGGCTAGTGACCCAGACTCTGTCCCCTCTGCTTTCAGGTTCTTCAGATCTCCGATCTCAAAGGGTTTGCTCCAAGTCCTCCTTTAAGTGTCCCTTTTCTTTAATTTCCTGATCGCGACTTTCTCCATAGAAGTTAACGGCGTATCGCGGTTGTGTGTTTACACTGCACGCGTCCCCCGTGGGTCCCCTGTGTCACTACCTTGGGTGGTTCCTTGTGGTCCAAGCACTTCTAGAGGCTCTAGGCCTTGTGTCTAGTTCAGTCGTGGTTCTTATACCACTTTATTGGTATATGGTTTGGTACGCCCCTAGGGCCCAAACGTGTATTTGTGCTATTACTGTGTTTAAATAACTTATTACTTATGTATTTCGAACTCTAGCCTCATAAAGAGACTAGAGGGGTGTGTTTAGCAATAAATACATATATTTTGAATATATACCTGGTGTGGTGCTCTTTCATTTGGTCACTCAAGAGATTATAGACTGGTAAAACAAGCTGCTTTACATTCCTTCAAGACTTAGCCTGAAGGCTGCTCTCCACAGCTACCACTAGGATAGCTTTCTTTAAAGGTTGTCTTTAACCTAACTCCAATAAGGGTTGTTTGGACTGGTACAAGGTGCCCACTATAATTAGTGGACAGCATATGCCAGGCCAAATTCTCACATTGGTGTGCAGCGTGTGGGATTCCAGCTTGCTATTGTTTTACCAGATAATCTCAATTGAATTGATCAACTGAAAACCACTAAAGGTACCTAAGGTACATATAATTTAAGCTTAGAATACAGTAAGTTCTACTGAACTTAGAGTTGTGTGTTAAGGGATAGCACAACCCTTTCTACAACTCAAGAGAGTTTAGTAGGCCACACTAGAGTAGGTAGTGCATACACCACACCACACTAGTAATGTCTTTAAGGGTAGGATCTAAAGAATCCTTGCAGGACGCCATTGAGCTTCCTCCCTCCAAGTATGATACACTCCCATTCTTGGAATTGAGAGCATTATGTAACTTGAGGAAATTAAGGACAGGCCAAAGTCCCACCACCCAACACCTTAAAGAGTTGTTGGTAGCTTATGACCTCAGTAAGCCCTTGGGGACTGAAGGGGTAGGAGCAGAGGGTGGGGCAGAAGAAGAGGAAGGGGCCAGGGGTACAAACACCCCCAGCCCCCCCTCTGAAACTGGCCAGGAGGGTGACAATGACCCTGACCTGGATAACCCAATCCCTCCTGTGGAAGATGAAGAGGAAGATCAAGATGATCCCCACTTTGTCCCCCCAGGAAGGATTACAGGTGTGCCCAGAAGGTCTAGGTCTCCTTCTCAGGAGTCCAACCATTCTAGCACCTCAATAGGGAGCTCTGTCTCCTCTCACAAGAGGGAATCCTCTCATGAGAGAAGAAAGAGGCTGGTTCAATATGAGGAAGCTCAGCTTGAACTCAGAAAACAGCAACTTGCTATAGACAGGGAGTCCCTTGATCTCTACAAAGAGAGAAGAAAGTTGGGACTAGAGTCCCATGGTGGCAGCCATGTCCCTAGAGATAGGGAAAGGTCCTATGACCATAGGAACCTGAGCAAGATTGTCCCTCCCTACCAGAGTGGGGATGACATCCACAAATGGATAACTGCATTAGAGAGGGCCTGTAAAGTACATAAGGTCCCTCAAGGGCAGTGGGCAGCAATCTTGTGGCTCTCCTTTGCAGACAAAGGTAGAGATAAGCTCCTCACTGTAAGAGAAGAGGATGCTGATAATTACAAGGTCTTGAAGAGTGCTCTTATTGATGGGTTTGGCCTAACCACTGAACAGTACAGGTTGAAGTTCAGAGATACCCAAAAAGCACAGACTCAAGACTGGGTAGACTATGTGGATTGTTCTGCTAAGGCTCTGGAAGGCTGGTTGATGGGCAGTAAGGTGTGTGACTTCTCAGGATTGTACAATCTGATAATGAGGGAGCAGATTCTTAATAACTGTCAAAATCAGCTGTTGCATCAGTACCTGGTGGACTCTGATCTGACCTCTCCCCAAGAATTGGGAAAGAAGGCAGACAAATGGGTCAGAACCAGGGTGAGGCAGAAGGTACAGAACCAAGGTGGTGACCCTAAGAAGCAAGATGCAAAGAACTCTGATAAGGGTGGGGAGAAGGGTAAAGACCAGAAGTCTTCACAAGGTCCCCAAAAATCTTCTTCAGGGGGGGATTCACAAACTACCAAAGGTAAAGGCCAAAGAAAACCATGGTGCAAGGTCTGTAAGCAAAAGACCCACTGGACAAGTGATTGCACCAAGTCCAAAGACTCAAGTCCAGCACCCACCAATGCCCCTAAGGCACCTGTTCCCCCTAGTACAGTTACAGTTGGTGGGAGTGCTCCAGCCAAGGGTTTAGTAGGGTTCACCCTGGGTACTGAAGTGGGCTCTGACCTAGTCAGAGAACTCACTCAGGCTGTGTTAGTCTGTGATGGAGGCATGGATGTGACCTCCTCTGTGAGTCCCAGTAATCTGGGCAAGTACAGACAACAGCCTTTAATCAATGGACGAGAGGCTTTGGCATTTAGGGACACAGGGGCAAGTGTCACAATGGTGACACAAGACCTTGTGGATCCTGGGCAAGTTATACTTGGTGAGATGTACCAAGTGACCAATGCTAGCAATGTCAGAACAGACCATACTCTGGCAGTTGTTAACTTCTCCTGGGGAGGGGTAACTGGCCTTAAGAAGGTTGTGGTAAGTGCAAACCTACCAGTCGAATGCTTGCTTGGCAATGACTTAGAAACTTCAGCTTGGGCAGAAGTGGAGCTCAGGACTCATGCAGAAATGCTGGGCATCCCTGCAGATGTGTTTGCTGTGACCAGGTCACAGGCCAAAATGTCTAAAACTGAACAGGCCTTGGATTCTGGAATAATGGACCAAGTGCCTTCCAAGAGGAGGAGTAGTAGGGTAAAGGCAGTGCCTTCCCCTTGGCTCAGAAGGAAGATCAGTCTCTTGAGGGAGATGATCTCAGTCCTGAGGAAGGAACTGTCCCAGAGGAACTTGAACCTGACCAGGTTGAGTTCTTGGGGACAGGGGGACCTTCCAGGGCAGATCTGAGCCAGGAGCAGCAGAGCTGCCCCTCTCTTGAACCCCTCAGACAGCAAGCTGCTGCTGAGGCTGCTGGGAAAGCTAGTGGTCCCCATACAGTGTATTGGGATGATGGACTCCTGTACTCAGAGTGTAGAGACCCCAAGCCTGGTGCCACCAGGAGGTTGGTTATACCTCTAAAGTTCAGGGGCTTCCTATTGACCCTAGCCCATGATATTCCCTTGGCAGGTCACCTGGGCCAGAACAAGACTTGGGACAGAATTGTCCCTCACTTTCACTGGCCCCACATGTCTGAAGACACCAAGGAGTTTTGTCGCTCCTGTGTAACCTGCCAGGCCAGTGGCAAGGCAGGTGGCACTACAAAGGCCCCCCTGATACCACTACCTGTGGTGGGGGTGCCCTTTGAAAGAGTGGGGATTGATATAGTTGGTCCCATGGATCCCCAAACAGCATCTGGGCACAGGTTTATCCTGGTGGTAGTGGATCATGCCACCAGGTACCCAGAGGCTATTCCCCTTAGGACCACTACAGCACCTGTGGTGACAAGAGCCCTCCTGGGAGTATTCTCAAGAGTGGGCTTTCCTAAGGAGGTTGTATCAGATAGGGGTGCAAACTTCATGTCTGGTTACTTAAAAGCAATGTGGAAGGAGTGTGGAGTGACTTATAAGTTCACCACACCCTATCACCCACAATGCAATGGTTTAGTTGAGAGATTCAACAAAACCTTGAAGGGCATGATTAAAGGGCTCCCAGAAAAGCTTAGGCGAAGATGGGACATACTCTTGCCCTGCCTTTTATTTGCATACAGGGAGGTGCCTCAGAAGGGGGTTGGCTACAGCCCTTTTGAACTTCTGTTTGGTCACCCTGTTAGGGGTCCACTGTGCTTGGTGAAGGAAGGATGGGAGTTACCTCTCAAGCCCCCAAAGCAAGACATAGTGGACTATGTACTTGGTCTCCGCTCCCGGATGGCTGAGTATATGAAAAAGGCAACTAAAAACCTTGAGGCTAGCCAGGAACTTCAAAAAGCTTGGCATGACCAAAAGGCTGTACTGACTGTTTACCAGCCAGGACAGAAGGTGTGGGTGTTGGAGCCAGTGGCCCCAGCAGCTCTCCAAGACAAATGGAGTGGACCCCACACTATTGTTGAACAGAAGGGTGAGGTAACCTACTTAGTAGACCTAGGAACACCCAGGAGTCCCCACAGGGTTCTCCATGTCAACAGGTTAAAACCATATGTGGACAGGGCAGACATGGGCTTGCTCATGGCTACTGATGAAGGGCAGGAGGAAGAGAGTGACCCACTCCCTGACCTGCTCTCACAGAACCCTGACGATGGGTCAGTAGATGGTGTGGCCTTGGCAGGCAGCCTCTCTACCCAGCAACAAACTGATTGCAGACAGGTGCTCAATCAGTTTAGACACATGTTTTCTCTGACACCCAGTCAGACTACCTGGTGCACTCATGAAGTGGACACTGGGGACAGTCTGCCTATTAAAAATAAGATTTATAGGCAACCTGACCATGTCAGGGACTGTATCAGGACTGAAGTCCAGAAAATGTTGGATTTGGGAGTTATTGAACCCTCAGATAGCCCTTGGGCTAGTCCAGTGGTCCTTGTGCCAACACCTCACACCAGTGGTGGAAAAAGAGAGATGAGGTTTTGTGTGGACTACAGGGGTCTCAATGCAGTCACTAGGACTGATGCCCATCCAATACCAAGGGCAGATGAGCTCATAGATACTTTGGCCTCAGCCAAATATCTCAGCACATTTGACTTGACAGCTGGCTACTGGCAGATCAGATTAGCTGATGATGCAAAGCCAAAGACAGCATTCTTAACCCCTAGTGGGCATTACCAATTTGTGGTGATGCCCTTTGGTCTGAAGAATGCACCTGCCACTTTTCAGAGGTTGGTGAATACAGTCCTTACAGGTCTGGAAGCCTATAGTGCAGCATATCTAGATGATATTGCTGTCTTTAGCTCCACCTGGGAGGATCACCTGGTCCACCTCAGGAATGTTTTACAGGCCCTGCAAAAGGCAGGCCTGACTATCAAGGCCACCAAGTGCCAGATAGGGCAGAGTCAGGTTGTGTACCTGGGCCACCTTGTGGGTGGAGGTCAGGTTCAACCACTGCAGAGCAAGATCCAGACCATAATGGAATGGACTGCTCCAACTACCCAGACTCAGGTGAGAGCCTTTTAGGCCTGACTGGGTACTACAGAAGATTTGTCAAAGGGTATGGATCAATAGTGACACCTTTGAATGACTTAACTTCTAAGAAAATGCCCAAGAAAGTTCAGTGGACAGCTAACTGTCAAAAGGCATTTGATGACCTGAAGCAGGCCATGTGCACTGCTCCCATTCTACAGAGTCCTGATTACTCCAAGAAGTTCATTGTTCAAACTGATGCATCTGAATTGGGGGTAGGGGCTGTACTGTCACAATTGAATGAAGAAGGTCAGGATCAGCCAGTAGCTTTCATAAGCAGAAGGCTGACCCCTAGAGAGAAACGTTGGTCAGCCATTGAGAGGGAGGCCTTTGCTGTGGTCTGGGCTCTGAAGAAGTTGAGGCCATACTTGTTTGGTACTCACTTCCTTGTTCAAACCGACCATAAGCCCCTCTTATGGCTAAAACAAATGAAGGGTGAAAATCCCAAACTGCTTAGGTGGTCCATTTCCCTACAGGGGATGGACTTTACAGTGGAACATAGACCTGGGAGTAACCATGCCAATGCAGATGGACTCTGTAGGTATTTCCACTAAGAACATGAAGACTTAACTGGTCAAGGTTAGTTTAATGTCCCTGCGTTTGGGGGGGGGGTTGTGTAGGAGAGTTGGATCTGCTTCACATGGGTACCCCCACATTTTGCTGATGCTTCACTGTTTTTCGACCTTAGTCTGGCTGGGGCCCTGCTAAGCAGAACCCCAGCCTAGCTGCTTCCTCTTTAAAATGGTTTCCATGTGCCTTAGGCACATCTCTAATTGGAATCTGGAGTGCCCTTATAAGTCCCTAGTATATGGTATACTATGTACCCAGGGCATAGGTACCTCAGAGGCCTACCAGGGGCTGAGGCATGTATTGTGCCACCCCTGGGAGGCCACCCAAAATGACACCACAGGTCTGCTTCTGCCGCCTGGGTAAGGTGGTGCATGCACCCCTTACTGTGATATAGGTTACCTATATCACTACATACTTACACATATATAAACCTATAAGTCACTCCTATAGCAGGCCTTATCAATCCTGAAGGCAGAGTGCTTGGTTCTTATGTGAGAAGGTGCCACTGCATGAGCAGGGCCCTTCTGCAGTGCCCAGAGTCCATTCTCTGGTCCTGTTTGTAAATGCGGTTAAACCATATACTCTTAAGTGCATTATATCCTCGCGGTAGAATGCTAACTTTGGAATGACTGCATCAAAACATGTCGTGTTTGGTGTCAAACATCTTGGAATACTACCCCCCGCCAATCCTGGCGGCGGGGGTAGCATTCCACCCTTCTAGAGGGAGAGACATGTTCACCCTGGTCTAACCGGTAACTTCTTTCCAGAGCCCCAGCATCACAAAATGGATGCTGCTGCCACAGACACAAGTCTGGCCTCCTGCTGCTGGACGAAACTCCGGCAGGGGAGGCCTGGACAATAGGTTTCCTGTTGCAGGGAGGTGTGACCACCTCCCCAGACAGGATAATGTGTATTGGGGCTGGGCGGGAGCACTCTCTGGGTGCTTTGAAGTCCTGCACTGGGGGCACATTTGGTGTCCCTGTGCATACCCCAGTTCAAACCGGATCAGGGGCTTCCAGCCCCTGCTTTGGCACGAACTGGACAAAGGGAAAGGGGTGTAGCCACCCCTCTGCCCTGACCCACCCATAGGTGGGGCCACAGAGTAGTCCAACCCCTAAACTTAGTATAAGTATGGGAACCCAGTCCTTAAGACTTTAGATTATCCCTGGACGAAACTCTGAAACAGAATCCTGGACCTTCGATGCTCTACTCAAGACTAGAGGACAGAAGAATCTCCCTTGGGGTCAAGGAGTGACTCCCCTGCTTGGCAGGCACCAAAGACGCATCTGTCTGGTTCGCATTTCTGAAGCTCCTGTCGGACGCTGAAGTCTGCGCAGCACCAGAGGTGGATTCTCAGACTTCCCCGAGGCTACCCTGAGTCCCCAGCAAAGCTGAGGCCCGTGGCTATCGTGGGTAATGTGAGACCGTGACCCCTGGACCCCGAGCACATTTGCAAGTGCATCCTCTTCCTGGACTCCCACAAAGTCGTGCTTTGGGCTCCGAGTAGCCCTAGCCTCCAGCACCAACTGCACCGAAGATCACTGGCCTCCACTCCACGAGTGTCCTGTAAGCCAGCTCCACGTGCGACGTCTCGAGGCTCCTTCACGGTCGCTAGCCCGTTGGCTAGTAGCCCTTCACGAAGGCCAATCCTTTTCTTCTTGGGCTCCCTAGTTGCTCCAGGCTGGCCCTTACTTTCCCTCGCTGGGTGAGTTCCCCAGACCTTGCTGGTCTGCACCATCATCATCTTCCACTTTCCACGAGACTTGCTGTTGCCAAGGCCTGTTGGGTTCAATCCGGTCGCCAACACCTCAGCAAGCAGCAGACGTTGTGGGACAGTCCGAATCTCGCTCCTGGTCACCGACAACACCTCCTGGACATCGTGACTGCGGAGTCAAGACAACCGTCAACGCACCTGAAGCACCCGACATCGGTGGGCATCTGCTCATCGCCTTCCTGGTCACTGGCTAGTGACCCAGACTCTGTCCCCTCTGCTTTCAGGTTCTTCAGATCTCCGATCCACTCTTGGATCCACCCGGACACTTTCCACTTGGTCGCCAGCAGCACTTTGCAGCAGATCGCCATTCAAATCGACGACGAAACCCGACCCCGAAAGGCACCTATGCACCCGGCTTCCCTGGGTGAGGTAACACGAGTACTCCGGTGCTCCCGTGGGTAGAGACTCTTCAAAGTCCTAGATCTCAAAGGGTTTGCTCCAAGTCCTCCTTTAAGTGTCCCTTTTCTTTAATTTCCTGATCGCGACTTTCTCCATAGAAGTTAACGGCGTATCGCGGTTGTGTGTTTACACTGCACGCGTCCCCCGTGGGTCCCCTGTGTCACTACCTTGGGTGGTTCCTTGTGGTCCAAGCACTTCTAGAGGCTCTAGGCCTTGTGTCTAGTTCAGTCGTGGTTCTTATACCACTTTATTGGTATATGGTTTGGTACGCCCCTAGGGCCCAAACGTGTATTTGTGCTATTACTGTGTTTAAATAACTTATTACTTATGTATTTCGAACTCTAGCCTCATAAAGAGACTAGAGGGGTGTGTTTAGCAATAAATACATATATTTTGAATATATACCTGGTGTGGTGCTCTTTCATTTGGTCACTCAAGAGATTATAGACTGGTAAAACAAGCTGCTTTACATTCCTTCAAGACTTAGCCTGAAGGCTGCTCTCCACAGCTACCACTAGGATAGCTTTCTTTAAAGGTTGTCTTTAACCTAACTCCAATAAGGGTTGTTTGGACTGGTACAAGGTGCCCACTATAATTAGTGGACAGCATCTGCCAGGCCAACTTCTCACAACGGGCTCGCAGCCACATAAGTTACAGGCTCAGGTTGAGGCCAGGGATTGCCATGGGGGAAACCGGCCACAGTCACAGTACATGACCGACACTAGTGGGGAAACATAGACATCCGTCGGGACAGACCCGTGTGGTCAAGAGAAGACGATGAGAAAGGCAAGGATGCACTGGGTATGAAGCATACGCATTATATGTACACCGACCCAGGAGTGACATGTAGATAAGGGCTTTGTTAGTTTGTTAGATTATAAATCTATATCATATTTTGCATCATCCTCTTGATTTGACTGCACGCTTAGGTACAGATGCTTACGTGTAAATTAGCGGGGTATACAGAATAGATATCCGGCTCAGTAAGACACGAATTGGCAGTGAAGATGACATTTGTTGCCATGTACAATGTAATTTATTGTCCTCCACTACATATATGTTTGCTGTCATTCTGCAATTCTGTAAAAATCGAAAATGCAAATAAAGATATTTTTTTTTAAAAATGGGTGGCTACCACTGCGATGTAGCTGTGGTGCTGGCAAACCAGCAGGTCCTTCTCAGTGCTTTGCTGCCTTACTTGTTGGCGGCTGAGAATCAGGAGTCCACATCTACAGCCCCTGATGTGTCTGTGCCTCCATCAGCTCCGGGACCTTCAAAAACACCCTTACGTGAGGCTATATAGACATCAGAGGATAAGGGTGTGACTTCAGTAGTTTGCAAAGCAAACCAGCCTGATAGCAAATCTCTGTGCCACATGGACAATTTGTGCCTAGGCCCTGTGCTTATACCATGCCAGTTTACCTCTCAACAGGTACTGTCCTCCATTAGTTTGCACACCTGTTGGCATCAATCCCTGTGTGGACTCTCTATGAGAACATTCCTTCCTAATGGCAATTGTATCTTCCTCCTCACTGGAACCTTCCTCTCCTCAGCATGTCCCATGATATATATCACCCTTAGACAGGGTATGGGCATCCAGTGACTCAGAAAGTATGTTGGGGTTGTTGTCCCAAACACTACCAGTTGCAGTTTGCTCCCTGGTTGATGTATAAATAAATATAGTTTCACTGTACAGCATGTTTGATTTCGTGTCATGAGTGCAGTAACTAGACCTTGGTGGTAGTGCTGACTCTTGTTAGAATAAAAAATATGCTTTCGTATTGTTTTTACACAAGTTAGCATTTGCGGTGCCATTTTGTGTACCGGCACCATTTTGTATCATGATCGAAACTAATTCTCTGCCATTGCCGAGAAATGGCCTTCTTTAGGTTATGTTTCTTCAGAGCTGAGTTCTGCCACACTAATGAATGCCCTGTTCTTATTAGCGCAGGCAGGATGGCCTTGACTGATAGATAATGTCTGCCCGGCTTCAGAACCGAAACTTACTTCTTTGTAATTTACTGTCCAGCTGCGTTTTTCTGGAATATTCCATGGTGGGAGTGTTTTCATTGATTCTGAAATGTACATAATGTATCGTTATGCTTGCTGAAGTTAGACTCTCTCTGCAGCACTCTTAGCGACTGGGCAGACAGGGCTCCACTCTGAGCGAACTTTGAATAAACTGTTATTGGTTTGTATTCTCTACTGTCCGAGCGACTCTTCATTTCGCAGAAGGCAGAAAGTGGTCGTGAGTGACCCGAATCTGGCTACTTCCTTCAGTTGGCGCCCGAACAGGGACTCCTTTGGGTGAGTGGCCTTTCCCCTTCCACGGACGGGGGGGGAGGTCGAGGCTATTGTCGGGTCGGATGGACGGATCAGGGATCCCTGCACGAAGTTTCTGGTACTCATAGCTGCCCCTTCTGTCTGGCCAGACTGTGCCTTGCCCATTGGTCATCCCGACTGAAGTCCTGAACGGCGAAACCCTTGGATCTGACCGTTTGGTCTGAAGAGTCGGCAGTGGAGAATAGATTCCTTTTGACCTGCATATATCAGGTGAGTTTGTTTTGGTTCTTTGTGGATATGGTACCATTTGAATTTGTATTTGGTATGGTCTAAGGACCGTCTTTTGGACAAAAGCAATTGCAATTGTTTTGCTAGGCACAGAATAGTGAATTTGTTCTCTTTTGAAAATGCCTAGTTTTAGTAAATTGTTTGCCTTGTGCTGTCGTTGTTGCTCTACTGATGCTCGATAGGAAGAAAGTCAGCCGGCGCCTCCAGAAGGCACTCCGAATTTTGATATGTACGTGAAGCATGGTCTTGGCCCTATTATGTTTAGTACACTATGGCACAAATATACGAGGGACAATGCCGAATTGCAGTGGCCGCTGACGGGCACTTTTGATGAACAAAAGATTGAGGGGGATATTCTCAAGAACGTGCGATAAACATCGCCAAAATAGGTTAACGCAAGTTTCCATATCGCCGTCCATCGCAGAAAAATAACTCTGTGTCAACGTGGCATTCTCAACACGGCGGTAACATGCGATAGTACCCCGATAACGCTGCAAATGTCCGCGATAACAGTACCGGGACGGCGGAAAAAATCCAAACCCGAACGCGAAAAAAGTTGCGATGGGCCCAACCGCGATAAGACAAACAGCGAAAAGCAGCGCCAGGCCTGCAATTCACACACATCAGGCGTAAAAAACCACAACAAAAGCAGGAAAAAAAAACTACAGCGAAGCACAATGAGGCAGCCGGAGCAGGCACAGAGGACGACCAGAACCCCACAAGCCCCCCGGAGGACCAGCCTGGGACCTCAGGGTCAGGGAAGGGCAAGGACAAGAAGAAGAGGAAGACGCGGTTCAGTCCGCAGGAAAACAGGATCCTGATCACAGAGGTGATAGAACACCATCAACAACGGTTCTTCACTTCCACTGTGTCATTGGCAACAAAAAATGGAATATGGCAGACCATCGTGGACAAGGCGAATGCAGTCGGAGTGCTGAGGAGGACAATGGACGAGGTCAAGAGGCGCTGGAATGATGTGAAGCGCAAGACCAAGCAGAAACTCGCAGACAACCAGAAGGCAGCAATGCAGAGTGGAGGTGGGAGTCCAGCGCCACAGGAGGAGCTGGATGAGATGGAGGAAATGGTGACCACAGTCATCAGTGGGGAGACGGTGGCAGGAGTTGGGGGACCGGACACTGCTCAATATGACCCGACACAACAGCAACAGGGTGAGTAACCACCAGGGACTGGGGGACGGGGGGAGATGGGCACAATGGCACACATGCACAATTAAGTAGAGCACATCTGCGGACAAACCATGGCCAAGAGTCACAACTCCAACCAAGAGCCAAATTTACCCAAGTCTGCAACATCACAGCACTGCATAAGCACAGAAGTGAAAGCCACACCGCCTGAAAGGGATAAGGGCCAGCCAAATCAGAGCTGAAGGGGCAACTCACCTACAATGCAGCACACACACCAGAGCCAGATCCAGAGCACCGCAACATTTACAACAATGTTGAACAGACAGCAACACCAGCGCAACAGAACAGAGGACACAACTGCTGCCACTTGAAGGGGAAAATGGCCATTCGCATGTGGCATAGCTGGAAACTGTGAGATGATGATGTACTAGTACAACCCCACATCCCTGATGGTGTAGTAATGCATGTATGGCCATGACCCAGATAGGCAGTGAGACACACATTGTCATACAAATCAACACTCATCACAGTTGAATACAAGTGAAGGTGCGTAGACTTTATTAGCATATGCGTGTCAGTACGGTCAAGATAAGTGCCACAACATGCAGACCAATGCAGCAGTATGTCAGAACGTGGAACGTTGCCAAGCGCCGCTGTCCACTCCGGGGGAGTGCCGCACCATTCACAGGTGTGTGTTTACCCGCGTTGTTGTCTGCTCATGTATTCGGAGTCCAGGCGAATGCAGCCATGTCCACTGTTGTCGTGGGAGATGTGACCAGAACCCCAAGTCCCAACAAGGTGTCGGGACATGTGCAATGTGTTCCAAACTGTTGTGTCTGCAGGTACGTAGTTACACGTCCATGAAAGCTAGTGCAGCTTCGTAGGCAATCATTTCCAGCATGAGGTCGTTGTCGACTTCATCGAACAGGACGGCGAGGCTAACCATTAGCAGGTCCGGACAGATGTGCTGCGTCCACCCCCTTTCACCAATTAGCACTACAGCCCAATAGGGGAGCGGCTCAATGTGGTCACTGCACACAAGGAGTTCTGCAATCTCCCACCTCCAGCTGCCAGCATGTATGCCAAGTATCCAGGCATCCCATAGACGGGTGTCACAGTGACACTCATGGTCGTGGGCCAACAGGGGGCACACACACATGTCGAAATCCAGTTCGGCTACCGTCCTGTTGGATCAGCAGACATCCATGGACCACTCGAATATACACGAGCGACAATGCAACACAGGCTGCGCGCAGGTGACGTTGGCAAGGCGGAAGCTCAGCCGGTAATTGATCCGCAGCACTACCAATGGCAGTGCCCCCAGTAAATATAGCATACGTGCACGGTACAGTTCCACGTGACAGGGGTTGTGCATGTGTCCGGGATGGTCTGCCATTGCGTTAGTGGCTCTGGTTAAAGCAGCACTGTTCTGACCTGCACCAGTTCTGTGGATGAAATGCCACAGCTCGGATAAATGAGTTGTTTAAGTGTGCAACGGTTGTATGCCTGGGATGGTGTGGGAGTAAGTGTGAAGGCCATCCCATGCAAGATAACTCCGAGCAAGGACTTCTGTGCGTGGGGTGTGTATACTTTGGTCTGTCGTCGGGCTGTGCGTAGTGTGGAAGTCGTCCTCAACTGCTATCGTATCTGTCAGGGGGTGCCGGGCACATGCAATTCCGAGGTCGGATGTGCAGATGTGCTTCCACCTGATAGTTCAGACAAAGGAGCTATCATCCCTAATGTCAGTTTGTCATCTGCTTGCATTCATGATGTGTGATGTGGCTTGTTGGGTGTGGGGTGGGATGTGTGCGACTTTGGGATCCATGTTTGACATGACTTGCATGTGGCAAATGAGCGGCATCACTGTGTGTTATGTTGCCTCACAGCTGCTCCTCCCTCCCTCCGAGCCTATTAACTTGTGTGCGCTGCGCGGTTGCATCACTTGCACTCCAACGGCACACCATTGTCATGCCTGTCTGCGCATGTCCACAAGCCTGACAACAACACTGTGATGTTGGCCGTTGAAGGTGGGCGGCCACGTGGGTGTAGGCCTATGGTAAGGATAGTGCGGACACAGATGTAGAGTTCATGCCTGGCTGAACTCGCGCTACGACCAAGGCTAGGCATTTGGCTCATGCTGCGGCAATGCAGATACACACAACACTTGGCATGTATGAGCCAAGACCCCGAGCGGTCATGCGCTCCTTCATTTCTCCGTTCGTGCGAGACCGCCCTCCGGGTGCATGCTACATTGCAACATTGTCAATTGCGGGCCGGGTGGCGCCGACACTACAACAGAGATACACGCATTGGTGACTTCCTTGTCCAGGCCAGAACTGAACCACGCCCTGAGCCCCGGGCTAATTCTACACACCCCTGCGCTGGACTGACGTACGCCGGCCCAGCCCACTCCGCTTATGCTTACAGGGGGGGACAAAGCTACATGTCCAAGGTCTTACCCGCTGCCTGAGGTGACATGCTAGCGTCCACTGTCCACAGCATGATGTGATGTGGTAGGGCCAGGGGCCATCACGCATACAGAATGACCACACGGACACACTTAGATAGATAGTGGAACTGGCTACGGGCACGTGCGCCCGGCCCCTTTTTATTACCAAGGTCACATGTCCAGTGACGCCTGTGCTGGATGGGTGTGGGGTGAGTGTAAGCCAGCCCTCAGGGAGTGGTTGGTGCTGGCAACAACTAGAACAGTGAGCATCGGATCACACACACAGAGTCACTCATGAAGGGTCCATGACTTGCAGTGCACTGATGTAGGGGCACTAGAACTGGACTCACACATATGATTACATCATAAAGGGTCCATGACTTGAGCTACACTGAGTTTGTTGCACCGGAAGCGCTCGGCGGGTGCGCGGCCTGCGATGATGCGTCGTCCGGGCGAACCGCCCTGGAAGCAATGTCTGTTGCCTACTGGACTGTGCCATGAATAACTGAAGTCTCAATTTGAATTGTGAGCCCTGCTGACCGCAGTGTAGGCTGGAGGCAGCGGTCAGAAAGGGCCCACAGCCACGTGGCGATGACTTGTAGTGCACTGAGTTAGTGGCACCTGGAGCGCTCAGCGGGTGTGCAGCCAGCGATGATGCATCGTCCGGGCGGGCCGCCCTGGCAGCAATGTATGTTGCCTACTGGACTCCCTAAATCGGTGATCTGGAGCCCACCCATGTCTTTTAACTTCATCTACATTATTCATATAAGGGTGGTACTGCTTTAAATGTGCATCGTTTCGGTGGGGCTGGCACACGAGAACGTAATACGTTGTTACCAAGGGTTTACAGGTGCGGAAGGGAACGCAACTTTTGAAGTTCGTTAGTTTGCACAGTTCGGTTATTCAGTCAGTTTAAGCGCGTATGTGAAGAGCAAGGCGCTGAAAAGCAGTGGCAAAAAAGGTATGGAGGGGCATAACGAGATGTTGATAAATGTATGCGGGAGCATTCACAAGTTTGGGGTGAGGGGGTGACTTTATATACTGCATATGCCCGTATAATCCAGTAGAACTTAGAATATGTTTTGAAAAGGGGCAATTAGTCCGAGCGTGTATGGGAAGAGCTAGGCGCTTTAAAGCTGAGATTACAACAGGTATGTAAGAGTGATCTTAAATGAATGCGGGAGCATTCATTAGGTTGGGGTGAGTTTACATACAACATATGCGTGCATAATTCAGTAGTTTTCAGAATATAATTTGGAATGGGGGAATGTTTGTAGATGGGTATTTTTGGTCCGTTAGAGTGGGGCACACTAATTATGATATAAGGAAAAAGTTTATTTTGTTTCATGTTTTGTTGCTGTCACATGAGATGGTAATGGGGGCAGATATTCCCGATTGTTTTTAGGTTCGTTTTTTCAAAATATGTTTTGTATTAAGTGATTTTTCAGGTGATTCAATACATTTATATTCCTGTGGTTGATAGCTGTATTTTTTACATACTACAGATACCCCTGAAGAAGGTTTAAAGAACCGAAATGCATTGGGTGTAGTGATTGGACTTGGGAGAACTCGGAATTTTGTCAAGTGTTTTGGAATAGGCCTGGATGGGCAATTTTGGAACATGTAACACGCACAAGCTATTGGAATTTCGAGCCTTTGACGTGATTGAGTAACTGTGAATAAAATTGGAGTTTAAAAAGGAGGAACTTTTGAATACTTTTGGTTTAAGTGTATAAAATTGAACACTAGTGTATCAGGCAGTGCAACCCTATGTTGACCTGCAAACAGCGGGTCTACATTTCTTGATGAATCGCCTACTGGACTCTGCCATAAATGAATCAAGACTGAAATTGACTTGGGGGACATGCTGACCGCAGTGTAGGCCGGAGGCAGCAGTCAGAAAGGGCCCACAGCCATGTGGTGATGACTTGTGGTGCACTGAGTTAGTGGCACCTGGAGCGCTCAGCAGGTGCGCAGCCAGCGATGATGCATCGTCCGGGCGAGCCGCCCTGGAAGCAATCTCTGTTGCCTACTGGACTGCGCCATGAAACACTGAAGTCTCAATTTGAATTGTGAGCCCTGCTGACCGCAGTGTAGGCCGGAGGCAGCGGTCAGAAAGGGCCCACAGCCACGTGGCGATGACTTGTGTTGCACTGAGTTAGTGGCACCTGGAGCACTCAGCGGGTGCGCAACCAGCAATGATGCGTCATCCGGGCGGGCCGCCCTGGCAGCAATGTCTGTTGCCTACTGGGCTCTGCCATAAATGAATCAAGAATGAAATTGATTTGGGGGACCTGCTGACCGCAGTGTAGGCCGGAGGCAGCGGTCAGATAGGGCCCACAGCCACGTGGCGATGACTTGTGGTGCACTGAGTTAGTGGCACCTGGAGCGCTCAGCGGGTGTGCAGCCAGCGATGATGCGTCGTCCGGGTGGGCCGCCCTGGCAGCAATGTCTGTTGCCTACTGGACTCTGCCATAAATGAATCAAGACTGAAATTGACTTGGGGGACCTGCTGACCGCAGTGTAGGCCGGAGGCAGCGGTCAGAAAGGGCCCACAGCCACGTGGTGATGACTTGTGGTGCATTGAGTTAGTGGCACCTGGAGCGCTCAGCGGGTGCGCGGCCAGCGATGATGCGTCGTTTGACTTGGGGGACCTGCTGACCGCAGTGTAGGCCAGAGGCAGTGGTCAGCGAGGGCCCACAGCCACATGGCGATGACTTGTGGTGCACTGAGTTAGTGGCACCTGGAGCGCTCAGCGGGTGTGCAGCCAGCGATGATGCGTCGTCCGGGCGGGCCGCCCTGGCAGCAATGTCTGTTGCCTACTGGACTCTGCCATAAATGAATCAAGACTGAAATTGACTTGGGGGACCTGCTGACTGCAGTGTAGGCCGGAGGCAGCGGTCAGAAAAGGCCCACAGCCACGTGGTGATGACTTGTGGTGCACTGAGTTAGTGGTACCTGGAGCGCTCAGCGGGTGCGCGGCCTGCGATGATGCGTCGTTTGACTTGGGGATCTGCTGACCGCAGTGTAGGCCGGAGGCAGCGGTCAGCGAGGGCCCACAGCCACGTGGCGATGACTTGTGGTGCACTGAGTTAGTGGCACCTGGTGCGCTCAGCGGGTGCACAGCCAACGATGATGCATCGTCCGGGTGGGCCGCACTGGGACCAATGTTCTTTTTGCCTACTGAATTCTGCCTCAATATTGCCACGTGGCGTCGACTTGTGTTGCACAGGGTCAGTGGCACCTGGAGCGTTCAGCAGGTGCACAGCCAATGATGATGCGTCGTCCGGGTGGGCCGCACTGGGAGCAATGTTCTTTTTGCCTATTGAATTCTGTCTCAATATTGCCACGTGGCGTCGACTTGTGTTGCACAGGGTCAGTGGCACCTGGAGCGCTCAGCAGGTGCACAGCCAACGATGATGCGTCGTCCGGGTGGGCCGCACTGGGGGCAATGTCTGTTGACTAGTGGTTTCCTCCATTAACAGAAATGTGGCACGATTTGAACTGTGGGACATGCTGACTGCAGTGTAGGACTAAGGCAGTATCCGGCACACACATGACTCCGTGTTGCTGTGCCGCTGGATGCGCTGGGGGCCTGTGTCGCGGAGTCTGGAGGTCACGGCGGCGGACTCGTGGCAGGGTGAGGTGCGCCGCCATGGCAGACGCGTTGCCCATCACGGAAGAGAACCACGCCCAGAGCCCTGGCCTTTTTATCCGCACTACTACGCTGGAGTGGTGTACGCCGGCCCAGCCCACTGCGCTTACGCTTACAGGGGGGGACGGCACAGCTACTGCCTGAGGTAACATGTTTGCGTCTACTGTCGAGAACACTACAAACCCCAGCAGTATATGTCCACATGGACATGTCTGTGCTCTGCATTCTGAGGTCTGTCCAGCACATCACCGCCACACTTGGCATTGTGTACATTCTTCTTCATGGGTGAGTTGCCTCCTTCACACATACTTGGTTCCCACCTCTCCCCCCATTCTGCACTTGTGTGGCTGAGGGGCCATGCCGTTTTCGGAAGGTCCGCTGTCTTGTCCTTCGCTGCCTCGGTGGTAGTCCGGGGGGGTCCGGAGGGGGGGGGTCCTGGGGGTGGTGGCGGTGGGTGTTGTGGCCCGCTTGGGTCTCCGAGCTGCATGTTCATTGGTTCCATGGCATCTGTGGGTCTTCAGTTGTGGCTCTGGGCTGGGCTCCCTTTCATACTGCAGGTAGTCGTCCTGCTTAGCACCAGCTAAAGGCAGGTGTTAAATCCCTGCAGCTAACGCGCCTTATCGCCTGTTTTTGGTTCGCATCGCAGATCTGACTGGTCGTTGAGAATCGCACGAAGTGGTCTTTTCGTGTGCTTTTGCATGGGAACGCCTACTCTACATATCATTAGCGTTAGGTGTCGCACTCATCCGTGGCGATGTTTTTTGCGGTAGCTATCGCAGGAAAACTGGCGATGTCGGCAGTTTGCACCAGCTTGTGAATAGGGCAAAAAATCTATCACCACTTTTGAGGCGCTAAAGTGCCGATAAATCGGCGATGAGTCCTTGAGAATATGCCCGAGTTTTTACAAGAACAGTTGTTTAAGAAAAGAAGTAGGCAGTCTATGTTTGATTCCCGTGGCAAAAAGCAGCTAAGCAGAGACGAATGAAAGCAGAGAAAGTGGCCCAGAAAGGGAGAATGCAGACGCTGACTCAGAAGGCTGTAGCATATGACAGGGAAAGGCAGGAGAAGGGTATTGAATGTGAAGATAGAAGGTTTCGATTACATATTTACAAATCATATGTGGCTCAGGAGGAAGATGATACTTTTGTGGAAGAATTGTTGGGTGCCCAACCCCCGCCTCCATATGCCCTGCAGAGAATATATCCTACTGTTCCAGCCCCCTCACAGCCGCCCGTTACAGTTGCGTCTACTGTCTCTGTCCCTGTGTCTACCGTTGTTACGCCAACGGCTGTGGCTTCGGCTCCTCCTCCTCCTCTTTCTTCTGTTTCTTTGCTGTCAGTGGCAACTGTGACTGTTAGTACTCCTGCTGCACCTGTTGTCTCAGCATCCTTTTCGTCAACTCTTTCCCCCGCGACACAACCCCCAGCGACGATAGTGCATGTTACTACTGTTGCCTCTCCCACTGTGGTTTTTCATCCTCCGACATTAGTAAGTAGTGGGATGCTTGTGCGTGGATTTGAGGATAGGGACTGGACAAAGTTTAAGGAATGCATGGAACTGTTAGTGAGGTCTGATGTGAGAGATGAAGAGAAACAGGTAATAGCCAATAAGGTTGCGCAGTGGGCCTGTAATCCTATTTATAGTGTAGAGGATGTCTGGGCGACTATGAGAGATTTTGAGCCTTTTATACAGCAGCATGCCCTTAAACATATGTCAGTTACTTTGATTGGTCTTTGGCAACAGTACTTCGGAGCGGAGGCGCCTCAAATTTTAAATGACATTAGAGATCGAGTGTATTTTACTGAATTGGGGCCGGAACAAGTCTTTGCTAATATTACGACAATCATAGCTTACAGGGGAAGACTGCATGAGAAAAGCCCCAAGTCGGTATCCCAGTTTCCAATGAGAGAGGTTCATTCTATATATCACCCAGAGATACCAGAGTTAACGGATGGGCGAGGTAATGTTACTCGAGCGACAGTGGCGGCCTGGATTCAAGAACAATGGGTTTATACTCCATGGAAAAAAAGTGAGGTTTTATCCCTTAAAACTCATTTGCCTGACCCTAGAAAGAATCCTACAGCTTATTATAAAGAGTTGACTGAAGTTGCTTCTTCGACGGTAATGACTCTTGCTGACATTGAAATGTTTTTTGGCCTTCTTGTTCCGGTTGATATTTGGAGGCAGGTCCATACTCAAGATCATGTCTTGGAGTTGGGTGGTACTTGGGATCAAATTAAGGCATGGGACCATGAAAGAAAGCCAGGTGATAAGCCTCGGACAGAGATACTTGCTTTGCCAGGCCGCATCATTACATATATGCATTCTCTTATTCCACCGAGAAAGGTGTCAGCTTGTCGACATGAGATTGTGTCTGATTTCTTTACTCGATTTGAAGGTACATTTTTGGATTATAGTGGACAGGATTTGTCTGTTGAGGGAGGTGTTCCGTTGTTTGTCAATAACTTTGTTTCTAACTTGCTTCCTGAAATTGCGACTCGATTGCAAGCTTCTGAGAGTACCTGGTCCACATCTTCTCCCTCTGTTATTTTGAATATGGCACAGTATTATGAGCATAGGGATAATGAGGAAAAGGAGAGGACATAGAAGAGGCATAAGCCTTTAAAGACTAAGGTGTTGTTACAACAGGCTTTTAGAGGGAATGGGAGAGGACGTGGTGGTCCTGCTCGACAGCTTCCACGCACTAGTAGGCAGCCAACAACTACGCCCTTGGGTCCGAATCAGTGTGCATATTGTAAAGAGGAAGGACATTGGCGCAGCAAGTGTCCTGTGCTCTTGCAGAAGGTAGCAGTCCCTAGAGGACGAGGTTCTCGGGGTCGTGGAGCTGGTGGGGCTGATAGGGCGCAGAGTGCTGCACCCTCACAGGGTCGTTCTGATAATAATTATTTCGATGACCCTCGAGATGGACAGTACTATCATGACGATTATGATATGGATGAAGTGACAGGAATGTCTTATAGATAGGACAGCCAGGGGCAGAGTGGGGGACCAGTTCCGATACCTGTTGACCAGCATGGTCCTTATGTAACAGCGGAATTGCAAGGTTCGACTAAGGAATTTTTGATGGACACAGGTGCGACAAAGAGTTCTGTTTCTAGAAATATGGTCCCTGGGGCGGCTCTGTCTGGCCATAATAATGTGTCGGTTGGTTTCTCTGGTGCACCGGTTGTAATCCCCATTTCAAAACCTCTTGCATTGACTATTGGTCCTTTCACTGTGGATTCACCATTTTTGCTGACATCTAATTGTGGTGAAAATTTGATGGGTTTGGATTTGTTGAAAAAATTGCATGCCACAATTTATTGTTCTACGGCAGGTGTCTATATGACCATGGGTCCAGATGTAGCACGTGCTAAGCAGTGTTTGCCCAAAGATGCACCCCTTCCTGTTGAGTTTAAAGATATGCCACCCACTTTGTGGGCGACAGGGGACACAGATGTGGGAGTGTTGCAGATATCGCTGGTTTTGATACATGTTAAGGATGGTGCTATTTTGCCCCATATCCCCCGTATACCGCAGGCAGGAGAGCAAGCTTTATTGCAAATTATACAGGATTTGATTAGGAAGGGAGTGGTCAAGGAGACAACTGCTAATATTTGCAATAGCCCTATTCTTCCAATTCTTAAAAGGGCGCCCTCAGATGTTTATAGTTTTGTGATTGATTTGCGCGAAGTTAATAAAATAGTGGTCCCTCAGTTTCCAGTGGTTCCTGATATTACTACTCTTTTGACAATGATTCCTTCTACTGCTAAATTTTTCTCTGTCATTGATTTGAAAAATGCATTCTTCAGTATTCCTATTCATCCAGATAGCAGGTATTTGTTTGGTTTTACCCTAGCTGGTAGGAGCTTTAGATTCTGTCGAGCTCCTCAGGGCTATACTGAAAGTCTGAGTATTTATAGTCAAGCATTAAAGAGCCAGTTGGATTACCTTTTGCTTCCTGCAGGTAATGTATTAGTGCAGTATGTTGATGACTTGCTCATCACTTCTGACACGGAACAAGGTTGCAAGGACAGTACAGTTAAATTGTTGTTGCATTTGGCCCAACATGGCCATAAGGTGTCTCCTTCCAAATTTCAATATTGTCGACAGGAGGTCACCTATCTAGGCCACCTACTGTAGAAGGAGGGTCAGAGATTGACCTCGGAGCGCATCACTACCGTTATCAAAATGCCCGTTCCACAAACTCAGAAAGATGTGCTCGCTTTTATAGGCATCGCTTCCAACTGTCGGCAGTGGATGGATACCTAGCTACTCGGTATTAATCAAACCCCTGCTTGCTCTAACATTAAAAGACATGCATGAGCCTTTGCCTTGGATGCCTGAATGTCAGCAGTCTTTTGAGCAATTGAAAACTATGCTTTGTTCGGCTCCAGTACTTGGCACCCCAGACTACACTAAACCGTTTGTATTGTACGTCCATGAGATGGCCGGTTGCGCACTTTCTGTTTTAACACAAAAATTTGGAGATAAGCAACAGCTGTGTGCTTATTTCTCTGCTGTTCTTGACCCTGTCGCACAAGCCCTCCCGAGCTGTCTAAGAGCGGTCGCGGCTGTGGCCGTTTCGATAAGACAATCTGCTGGACTCGTACTTGATACTGACCTCACAGTTATGGTACCCCATGCTGTGGATATACTTTTGAATAAGACGAAGACGTAGCACCTCACCAGTGCACATCTGACAGGTTATGAATTGATGTTGTTTGCAAAACATATCACGATAAAAAGATGTGCCACTCTGAATCCAGAAAAAACAACAACAGAATCAGGGGGTCCAGCACAATAGCAGATAAAAGAGCAGACAAAAAACATGTGGAATGTCAATACCTATAACTCTTTAGGTGATCTAAAATTAGCTACCAGGAAGAGAAAGAAACTTTATTGTGACCTTCGCTGGTGTCCAATCAATAAAAAGTGCGTATGCAGTTTAGAACAAATAACTGCATTAGTCCGGGAAAAGGTCTAATGCAGTTATTTGTTCTAAACTGCATACGCACTAATTTTAGATCACCTTTTCACTGTTTTTATACGCACTGTTACCATCAACCCTTACAATTAATCTAGCTTCATATCACTCGGATTTAGAAAATCCTAGGCCTACCTTTTCAAAACATCCCTGAGCTCCTCCCGATTAGTGAGGGGGTTGTAGCCCTTTGCTGCACTAGGTTTTGCAGCTAAGAGGAGGTCCCAGATGATGAAGCATGCCACTTCGGTGGGTGATGGGATTTCGTCCTCTATAAAGGACTCCTTATAGGGGAGTTATAGCTATTGACATTCCACATGTTTTTTGTCTGCTCTTTTATCTGCTATTGTGCTGGACCCCCTGATTCTGTTGTTGTTTTTTCTATGATACATTTGGGGAATGAATCTGTGGTTGGTCCTTAAAAATTTCCCTTTGACCCCCTCTAAGTAGTTTGTTTATTCCACTCTGAATCCAGCCACATTACTGCCCCTCCCTTCTGAGAAAGATGAGATTGATAAACATGACTGTATCTTCCGGATGGAAGAAGAGACGAAGGGACAGATAGACCTGACTGATGTTCCCTTATCTGACCCACAAGGGGAACTATATGTCGATGGCTCTTGTTTTAAATTACCAGATGGCACTACACTGCTGTGTATGCTATCACCACACTGCGTACGGTAGTTGAGACATCACGAGTTCCCTACCAACCGGCTCAAGCTGCGGAGCTTGTTGCTTTGATACGAGCTTGCGAATTGAGTGAGGGATTGGTTGTCAATATTTATACTGACAGCCAATACGCCTTTGAAGTCGCACATAATTTTGGGTGACTCTGGGGAGAGAGAGGATTTCTCACTTCACATGGTACCAAGAGTCAACATGGGCACCTTATATTGCGGCTTCTATTTGCTTTGAATCTCCCTAAGAAATTCCCCTATAGTGAAGTGTAGTGCCCATTGGAAAGTTACTGATGATGTAGGTAGGGGAAATTCTTTTGCACATCAGACAGCTAAGGAAATGGCCCGGACCAAAATGAAAAGAATGTTTGTAGCAGGTCCCGTTAGGTGGGTGCCTGAGGTTACTATGTTCGAAGACACACTCGAAACTGTGAAGGAGATTCAAAGAGAGGCCACAACAGAAGAGTTAGCCATGTGGCAAGGAAGTACAGCACAATTGAACAATGAGGGATGTTGGGTTGACAAATCAGGGAAGCAGAGATGGATGTTGCCAGATGCATATGTTCTCCCTGTAGTTTCAATCGCCCATGGCCCAGCCCATATTAGTGCTAAGGGTATTTGCAAGTTGTTAGATCCTGTATGGCAGAATGATAAAATTTTGAAGACTGCTGCACATTTAGTGACGTATTGTATGGTGTGCATGATGCACAATCCAGGTAAAGGTACTCCTACCCCACCCGCAATTTTGCACCACCTACTTTCCCTTTTGAAGTCCTTCAGATGGATTTCATAGAACTGGAGCGGTGCAATAATTTGAAGTATGTTTTAGTGGTTGTTTGCGCTTTCAGTTAATGGGTTGAAGCTTATCCTACTAAAGACAATACAGCCGTTACGACTGCAAAGGTACTCCTGAAGGAGTTCTTTCCTCATTTCGGCTTGCCCCGTTTGATTTGGAGTGATAACAGAAGTCATTTCAATGCCAAGGTATTTCAGTTAATTTGTGATGGTTTGCACATAAAACAGAAGTTTCATGCTGCAAACCACCCGCAGTCAGCAGGTTTGGTTGAGAAGTGCAATGGTAGTCTCAAACTGAAAATGGCAAAGATTCAGGAGACGACAGGGTTACAGTGGCCAGATGCTCTACCATTAGCACTATTGTCAACAAGAACTACAGCACATTCTAGGACAGGATTGTCACCGTATGAGGTCGTGTTTGGACGCCCGGCAAATGTGTGGGGCGTCCCGCGCCTTCAACAGTTCTCTGATATTGAGTACCCTTTGTTGATTGAGTACCTGTGCCAGTTAACTGAAAATTTGCGTTCTATTCACCAACAGGTCTGGGAGACCCTAACAGCTACGCCAGAGGGGCCCGGACACATTATTCAGCCTGGTGATTACATCTTAGTTCAAAGCTTTCAGCGGAAGAAGAGTTTGGAGACGCGTTGGAAGGGGCCACTTCAGGTCTTGTTGGCAACCCGCACCGCCGTTAAGGTTTCTGGCCGTAAGAACTGTATTCATACCTCCCATTGTAGGAGGGTGCCCCTGCAGTTACCCTATGATCAGTGGGTGAAGGAGGGGTTGGCTGACCAGGAGTGTGAGCAGATTCCTCGTTTTGTTCCATTCAGCGATGCTGTCCTCACATGGACGCAAAGTGACAAGGAGAATGATGACATCCTGAACGAGGCTGTCCCACCAGAGAAAAGAGCTATTCAGGAACCCCTTTTCACTGATCCCTCTGTGCCTGGAGTCACCAGGCACAATCTGCGATCTCAGCTGAGGAATAGTGCACAAAAGGAGAAGTCAGATTAGAGAGGCATGGACTGTGAAAGTTAGGGTGTACTTTGCTGTAGTATCAACGGAGTTAGCTTAGGGTGATGTGAGATTTGTGCACTGTTTGAACATTGGACAGGATAGATCGAAAGTACTCCCTTGGGGGTACATTATCCTGATTGGTGTGGGATACATCAAGAGCTTAGGACAGAGCAAGCACCACTGCCGGTGCTCAAGAGCGCCAAAGTTTTGATGAGCAATAGGATCCTCTACCAGTGAGGCTCTGACGGACACTGGGAACTTGTATACTTCTCTTGTTGGCAATTTGCCCCCTTGCTACATCATTTGCTATGCACCCCTTTGGCAGAATGGTTGCCGACGAAGAGCAGCCAGTAATTCCCCCTGTTCATGTACGAAACTTTTGGTCTACTAAGCAAAAAGTGCTTTGTGGTGTTCTTGTGTTGCTGCTGTTGCTGATTTTAGGCGGGGTGTCTTGGGTTTTGGAATGTGATCAGAATGCACCATCATGTACTACATATAAGATTGATTCTCAAGTTCGTACAAAAAGGACAATCCCGAGCAATGTATTTCCAGATACACATAAGAAATTCTTTCGTGAAGGTACAGCTTGTTACCCTACTGAATCTGTTACAAGTTTATGGACTGCTTACCCATTGTCACTGGTTAATTATACGTATGTTCACCCACCCCAATTCATAGAGGTAAAGGGTGAGTTTGGGATGGGATATCCCGGCCCTTGTTTGTATTATAGGAAGCCACAAGGGAAGGGATATCCAGGTTGTGACACTAATATGTACTGTAACAATTTGTATATGGAGGAACAGAACATCCCTTTAGTGGGCTGGTATTATCAAGATTTGACAGTCACTCGAAAGGCAGGTTATTATCCCGCATGTTGTCCGATAGTAAACAGTACTGATGCTTTTCTATACGTAAATTGTTCTGGAATAATATTGTTCAAAAACACAATGTCTTTAGTGAAAAAGAAGGATCCGAGTACAGTGGGAATGAACACCAGATATGCTCCTGTAGATTATCAAGGTCCACTTTATGCACACCCAGGATTTCATTTTCTGTCCAATGGTACTTATGCAAATGTTTATAATGGTACAGAGGACGTTGCTTTGGGAATGGTGCTCCCTCTTGGTGTGCCTTGTAAGTATAGTAAGCTAAATATAAGGTGGGTTAAAAGACTTTGACAAAGGAATTCTGTGATGGAGTAACAGATCTGGAAGTTAATGATTATAGTAATGGTATCACCTTTGGGTATATTCTTTCCTCCATTATTACCTTTGGTGGTACTGCTATGGCTAGGGGTGAAAGGGCTAGGGAATATCTTGGATGTAAGCTGCAGATACTGTCTAATTCCACAGTAGCAATTTTATGGGACATCACCACCCAATTGGAAAGTATGCGAATATATTCTGAGCAAACCAGATATGCAGTTGACGTCATCCTAGCTAAGAACGGTGGTGTGTGCACCGTAGTAGGAGACCAGTGTGTAGTTGGGATCACTAATATGGAAAAAAATATTACCCAACATATTTTAGATATTTTGGAAAATGTTAAAGGAATGGAGAGCGGAAATTGGAGTTGGTCCCTCTTTGGTGGATGGGGTTGGATCTATTTCGTTGTGATTCTGATTGCTTGCTGTGTTCTGGTGCAGTGTCTCCCCTTATGTTGCTCTTACTGCACCACCCTTCTTGCCCCTAAGAGAATATCGATCCATGATGCCAATGCAACAATTATGATTCAAAAGGAAGTGAACGAACTCAAGCAGATCGATGAATTTATTTTTGAAACTTCTTCCATCCTTACTGTTTCTCTCCCTGAAGCTGAAGACATGGAATGCTCCTAAATCACTCTACTATGTTCTATTGAATGATATGTCTTTTGTTATCATATATAAGTGCTTAGCTCATGCTAAAAGGAGGGTCTGTTAGAATAAAAAATATGCATTCGTATTGTTTTTACATAAGTTAGCATTTGCGGCACCATTTTGTGTACCGGCGCCATTTTGTATCATGATCAAAACTAATTCTCTGCCATTTCCAAGAAACGGCCTTCTTTAGGTTATGTTTCTTCGGAGCTGAGTTCTGCCACACTAATGAATGCCCTGTTCTTATTAGCGCATACCTTTCCTCTAGATGTAAGCCTTCTCCCACTTGTCTAGTGGCGGGCACAGGCAGGATGGCCTTGACTGATAGTTAATGTGTGCCCGGCTTCAGAACCGAAACTTACTCCTTTATAATTTACTGTCCAGCTGCGTGGGCTTGTTTTCATTGATTGTGAAATGTACATAATGTATCGTTATGCTTGCTGAAGTTAGATTCTCTCTGCAGCACTCTTAGCGACTGGGCAGACATGGCTCCGCTCTGAGTGAACTTTGAATAAACTGTTATTGGGTTTATATTCTCTACTGTCTGACCGACTCTTCATTTCGCAGAAGGCAGAGAGGTGGTCATGACTGACCCGAGTGACCCGAATCGGCCACTTCCTTCCTTCACTCTGAAGGCACAATCTGACATCTATAGTATGTTAGGAGCATGAGATCCTGACATAAGTATGTGCAGTGCATGCAAAATCGAATATGTAATCCCAAACTACACCACAACTATCAAGTAGGAATCCAAGGACTAAATTGTGATGTACAACAATATTTGACCAGTTGATTTCAAGAGTAGATGTTGTGTTGGGCCAGGTGGCTGCTACAACCATGCATATTAACTAGGAAATTACTGTGATGCTAAAACAAAATGGTGCTAGGGAGAATAAGTTAGTGACAGGGATTAGTGTGGTTGGTCCAAATATACATCCTACATAAGTCTCAAGGGTTGTACATCAGGCTTCCCTACTACAGGGCTTCACTATAAGTACCTTGCGCTGCTGGCTTGTCACTTTTAATATTGGAAAAAGAGATGTACTGGTGACGCAAGGGGCTTAGCCACAAAATATGTTGCATCACATACGCGCACAGTGCAACTTCACATTGTTACCTGTTCTGGGCTGTGTGTCCATTCACAGCAAGAGTCTCACTTACAGTGACCATTGACAAATTTGAAATCCTAAAGTGACTCCAGACTCCATAACAAAATAACAGGTTGAGGTTTGTCAGGTGCTTAACACACACACACACACAAAACATGAGGCTAATTCACAAATCCCTTGTGCCACTGGTATGTCACTTTTCACCAAATCAAAAGTGAAGCAGTGGTGGCGCAAGGGTCTTGTAAATGAGCAATCCTTTGCTAAACACAACCTAAGCATGCAGGCAAGCATGCAGGTAAGGGCACCAGAAAGAACAGTGGCCCCAAATGTACACTTAGCCACATGTTGAGCCAGTGTCTCTGGGCAGCCAGTATACCTGGGACAGTGTCAGTCACATAATAAGGCTAGGCACAATGAACTATATGACCAGTTAGTGCACCTGGAACATGTTTAATTAAATGTATGTGTTTTTGCAACTTTTTGCTTTGGCTTAGATTCAAACAGTCAGATTCATACCTGCGGTTACAAAAATTGAAAATATCACTTGGGGCAGTAATTACATTGTGGCTACACTCCATTAATGCCACTATGAATCACACTGTTGGTCTTTATGTAGCAAGATATTTTATAAGAGCTAGGATTATCATACTTGGAAAACACACAATATTGTTAATTGACATGACCAAGCTTTGTTTGGAAAACCAATGTGCTTATTTTTTAAGGGAGTAATTGCCAGTAGATCAAACCACTGCAACAGGGCAACATTTGCTTTATCATACACCAGCCTCTTTATAGGCTGATGGGAGAGGGGGCATGCCTAGGTTCCACACATTTCATAATTTGTAAAACACGTGACACTTTGAACAAGTTTGTCATATGGGATAGTTCTATCAATCTTTTGAAACAATATATCCAGTGCCTCAATGAGATCGATCTTTTTATTTTCCTAACCAGTAACGCCGGTAATAAATATCCTGAATTCTTGTATCTTTAGTTGTATGTGTATTTTGAATAATGCCTCATAAACCTACTGCTATTAATTTTGTCATTTATGTGATGAGTCAGATATTTGATTGAGAGCATCCCAAATTAAACTGTGTGGGGATTCCTAACACAGTGTACATTACCTTAAAATATGAAGCAGCTCATTGTATTAGCAACCCATACATCTTACAAGCATTTGTGGTGGTATGTTGCCCACCAAGGTACAATGCATGCTTTCTAGATGTGTTCCTCAATCTTGCTATAGATTTCAAGATTTCAAGATTTTATTTTGGGTGATCGGTCTTTTAAAAACAAAAACCATTACACCAAATTACATTTTTAAATAGTACTACTACATATAAACACATAAAGTCATTAGCATAATTTTACAAAGTTAATCTATAAGGTACTTTTGTGCGTCGGATATTTCAAATTTCATTTAAAACGAGGCTTTAAAAAGTTCATGTTGTTCTAACATCCTTGTTATTGAACGGCATTTAACTCGTCGAGATTTTCTGGTTGTCCAATAGTTTTTAAAAAATGTTTCGCTCTCCACAGAGTTTCAACCGATTTCCTTTAAATATACATTTAAAAATTCACCCCCCTACATAATAGACGGATTGAGGTCCCGCCGAGCAAGGTGATTACGGCTTCTCTATATGATCGTATATTCAAACTATTCAGTAGTGTTTTTAATAGTGACTTCCGTTCCTTTAATAACTTTGGGCATACGCAAAAAATGTGTTGAATAGATTCATCTTTGTATCCGCATAGTCTACAATCTCGATTTTCCCTTTTATCCTTCCATGCTGAGATTGAGGGGCCTATTAGCAATAACCGGCGATAATGATCGCTAAGCGCAGTTAGCGCTAGGATAATTATCGCCGGCTATCGCAGGTTTCTATCGCGGAGATAGCGTGCTATCAGCAACGCTTATCTCCAAAGCGATAGAAACCCTGGAGAACAGTGTGAATATCGCTTGAAAACAAGCGATATTCGCACTGTGACCAGTGGTAGCTTGCTAATAGGGCGAGGGGGATTTAGCCATGTAATCCACCTCCCATTGGATTACATGGCTAAGTCAGGTCTGGACCAGGTGTTAACAAACAAGCGCTGGTTCGTTAATCACCTCCCCTGCCTCGCTAATAGGCGATAGCGACCTTAGCGACTGTTTCCATTCACTTTTAGGTTGGGAACGCCTACTTTGCATGCCATTAGCGATAAATATTGCTGGCATGCAAAGCGGCACCCAACCCGGTCGCTATCGCCTAGAAGCTGTCGCTAACAGCAGTTAGCGACAGCTTGCTAATAGGGCGATTGAATTATCGCCGCTTTAGCGGGAAAAAGTCCCGCTAAAGCGGCGATAATCATGTTGCTAATATGCCCCTAAGTCTTTTGTTTCCCACAAGCCAAGACGCAGCCTCATAAATTGATGTTTTAGGGTAAGTGAGAAATGGGCTGATAAATATTCCTGAGGCTTCCTTTTCCCATATGAACTGATAACCGTCCAGGCATGCCGTCTTTGCAGTAAGGTATTCTCATCCATTGAGTGAGACAAGGATTTTATTGTGATGTTGATTAGTTTGTTGAACGCTGTGAGAGGGTGCCGTTCCAGACTGAAAACTTACCCGGAATGACCCGCCAGGCATACGGGATGAAGGAACTTGCGGAGACCCCCTTGCGACCTTGGATTGTCAAAACGGCATCCTCTGCTAGGGTAACTCCCCCTCCCTGTACTCTGCCCTTACAGGAAAGTGACGTCGGCGCCGGGATCCCGGAAGGAGGCGGGATTGACCCCGGAAGTACTGCAGTCCAGGAAGTGAAAAGGGCTGGAACACCCCAAGGAGAGCGCGAACTAGCCGGAGAGAGGAAGGAGTCGGGAAGCGGAGAAGAGGACGTCGGAAAAGCGGAAGGTGGAACAAAGAAGGAAGGCGGAGGAGTCCAAGAAGAAGACGAGACGTGGTACGTGGAGTGGTGGTCCCCACCGGAGGAGGCTGGAGAGCGGCCGCAACTCCGGAGAGTTACGGCGGAGCCGGTGAGTAATCACAAGCAGGGGAAAGAGGGAATAGGGAGGTGGGAGGTGAATGATTAAGAGTGTAGAGAGGGGAGGGACACTAGACACAGGGTTTTCTTTTGTCGGCCCACGTTACCCTATCGTTTAACATTGGCACCATTTCCCTGTACCTCACTCCTTTTCCTAGCACTCGCCCCATTACCCTATACACCCCCCTGTCACCACTTGCCTAGAAGTAGGTCTTCACACAGCAACCCCCTAGTGTGGTGGCGGTTACATGAGCCATAGGGCTCCTGATTGAAATGGTGACTGACGGCTCCTTATTTTCTCTCTTTATGAGCCTTCGTGGGAAACCCCTCACCAGAGAGAGAGAACAGTCGGAAGGGGGTACCACAGCCGAAGAGGAAGAACGACACGGGGACAAAACCAGGGAGAACACCGACAGCTCACCAAGAAGCCTAACCACCCTAAATACTGAGACCTTAAATAAAACACCTCGAGCATCTCACTATATACGGCCTCCTCGTCTGTTTATCCGGCCCGCGCTCCCACAGGTGGTGTCAGAAGTAGGATCTGCCGGTGACATGGAGGCTGTACTCAACAAGATGGTGGAAAACCAAGAGAGCCTGGGAAAGGCGATGGAGAAATTCCTTACGGTGGTGGAAGAAGACCGGGGCAAACTGCAACAAGTGATCAACAATCAGGGTCAGTCACACGATACTGCGATGGGGAAAATCGCTGACGCCCTTGGCCAACAGAGGGGTCCGAGTACACTCCCCTCAGTGATTCTTCAGAAATATGTCAGCGGCGAAGACCCGGAATATTTCTTTAATAACTTCGAGCGAATGGCATTGGCTGCAGCTTGGCCGGCCGATAAGTGGGGACAATATCTAGGCCCATTACTGTCTGGGGAGCTGCAAGCATCCTATCAAGCTGCTAATATCCTGGGAGTGACACCCTATGCTGAGATAAAACAGTGCATCATGGAACGACTAGGCGTCGATGATGAGACTTACCGGCTGAGACTCAGACAGCTCAAAGAGGGACCGCAGGAAACCCCCAGGGCCCTTTTCTACAGAGTGAAAGACATGGCCGACCGATGGTTAAAACCCGCCACGGCCACCAAGGAAGACATCATGGCCAAAGTGTATATGGAACAGTACTTATCCTCCCTTCATCCACCCATACAAAGATGGGTCAGACAACATGCCCACCTGACCTTAGAGACAGCCGTGGAGATAGCCAGCGCCTACAGCCGAGCACAAGATGCACAGAAGGGAAGAGAGGAACACCCCTGGAGAACAGGGATAAGCGGGACCCTCGCCCTCCTCGGCCCCCGCTTGCACGAAAGCCGGATCCTGTTACCATCATCCCAGGTCCCCCACCTTTCAGGACCCCGGGACCTCCTGTGCTTAGAGCCCCTATACCAGGACCACAATGCTTTAACTGTGGAGGGTTGGGTCACATAGCTCGGTTTTGTCCACAAAGGGAGGAACCCATGGAGATTGGCATGGCTCGGAATTATTGCTGTCTCTCCCAGAACAAATCGCCAGCCCCGTACAGATGTGGTGTTAATGTGAATGGACAGCCCATGACCGCGTTAGCCGATACCGGATGCCGACAAAGCGTTATCCGCCCTCAAGATTTAGGTCGCAATCTTGGGGTGGTTGACGGAACCGTACATATACAATGTGTACACGGGGATACAAAAGCCTATCCCACTACTCATGTTCATATACAACATGCTACTGATCCTGGAACCGAGCTAAAAGTTGGTCTCATTCCCCGTCTACCCGAGCAAATCATACTCGGTAATGATTACTCGCAGTTATCTGAATTACTCACGAAATCGTCCCCGGACGAGCAGGAGTGGTGGTCTGTTGCTCCATTTTTCCAGGATGAGGATCACGAATGGCCACCCTCCAAGGCGAAGAAGACGAAAAACCAAAAACGGAGAGAGAAAGGACAACCCGTTTCTGCCTTTCCAGCACAGATAGAAGAGAATCAGTGGGAAAAGGACCAAAACTTTCATGCCGCACAGAGAGAGGACCCAGTTCTACAAGAAGCCTGGGACAGAGCCGTAAACCAGGAAGACCCTCTCCATGTATGTCCCTATTTCTTTATCAAGAATGGCCTTTTATATAGAAAAGCCAAATCCACAGACAACCCTCAATTGTTGGTCCCCACTCCGTTCAGGGAGAAAGTCCTATACATGGCCCATAGTCATTTGTTGGGAGGTCACTTTGGGGAGGAAAAAACAGAACAACTAATATTGGAAAAGTTTTATTGGCCGGGTATATATAAACATGTAAAAACCTATTGCCGTGAATGTCCTATATGCCAAAAAAATAGTAGATATAGGCCACCAAAAGCCCCACTGCGGCCTCTCCCCATAATAGAGGAACCTTTTTGTAGGATTGGGATGGATATCATAGGACCATTATTGCCCTCACGTAGCGGATGTCGTTATGTGTTGGTCCTAGTGGACTATGCTACAAGATATCCGGAAGCCATTGCCCTAAAACATCCTGACGCCACTAGCATAGCCAGGGCCATGATATCGGTATTTTCTCGGGTGGGATTCCCGAAGGAAATCCTGACATATCAGGGAACCCCGTTCGTATCTAAGTTAATGAGACAAGTGTGCGCCCAGTTAGGGATAAAACAGATACGAACTGCGGCATACCATCCCCAGACTGATGGTCTTGTTGAACGTTACAACGCCACCCTCAAGACCACATTAAAAAAACTCCTGGCTCTAGAATCAAAACGATGGGAGGAAATGCTGCCCTTGGCTCTATATGCAATCAGGTGTAAGACTCAGAAAAGTACAGGCTATTCCCCGTTTGAGTTGCTTTATGGGCACCAACCCCGATCCTTATTGGATATGGTACGTGAAACATGGGAGACAGAACCAGATAATTCCAAACCGCTAGTAGAATATGTTGAGCAGCTTAGAACCCATCTAGAACAAATACGAACCATAGTCAGGAATAATATGGAAAAAGCGCAGGGGGCCCAAAAAGTTCAATATGACAAAAAAACGAGGAGCCGATCCTTTTCAGTAGGAGATGCTGTATTACTCATGATGGCCTCCTCGGATCATAAATTGTTAGGACAATGGCAAGGACCCTACATTGTTCTAGAAAAAGTGACACCCGTTACGTATAAAATAGAGCTCGATAAGAACCGGGGAACGACCCAAATATACCATGTGAATCTCCTGAAGCGGTGGGAAGGGCCCCTCCCGTCCTTGGTAGGGAACATAGGGAGGTCCCCCCCTTTATATGATCAATGTATTGACACTGAGCTAACCCCTGGTCTAAAAACCGAACTAGCAAACACCTTGCTACCTCTGCAAGATGTATTTTCCTTGACACCCGGGAGAACTACCGTAGTAGAACACTCCATAAAAACAGTTCCGGGAAAAAAGGTACGATTACGTCCTTATCGGATACCTGAGGCTTGTAGGAATACCATCAGGGATGAGATACAACAGATGCTACAGATGGGTATAATAGAACCCTCTGTGAGTGAATGGAACTCCCCTATTGTTCTCGTGCCGAAGCCAGATGGCTCGGTACGATTCTGCATTGACTTCAGGGAGGTTAACAAAATTTCAGAGTTCGACACCTATCCCCTACCAAGAGTAGATGAAATGATAGAGCGGATTGGAAAGGCCAAATACATCAGTACCCTTGACTTGTGTAAAGGGTACTGGCAAATCCCTCTTAGAACCCAGGATAGAGAGAAAACTGCGTTTTCCACTCCTGACGGGTTGTTCCAGTTCGTGGTGCTTCCTTTCGGGTTGCATGGAGCTCCGGCTACCTTTCAGAGAGCCATGAATCGCATCCTACGACCCCATGAAAGGTATGCCGGGGCTTATATAGACGATATCGTCATTTACAGTGAGAACTGGGAACAACATCTGACGCATCTCTCTAGAGTGATACAGGCGTTAGGCGTCAGGGCCTTAAAATCAACCCCGCCAAAAGCCATCTGGCTGCTCAAACCATCCGATATCTGGGATACTTGTTGGGGGAGGGAGTCATTCGGCCCCAAAACAACAAACTGGCTGCCATTGCACACATACCCTTTCCACGTACCGCAAGAGACCTCCGGGCCTTTTTAGGATTGCTCGGGTATTATAGGAGGTTTATACCCCTCTCACTGACCTTTTACATAAATCTGTAAGGACTGAAGCTAGCTTGAAAGATCCCAGTCCCACAGTAACGCGAGCCTTCGAGACCCTGAAAGCCTCCCTGACCTCAGATACGGTGTTGTCTAGCCCCGATTACTCATTGCCCTTCATCCTACAAACGGACGCCTCGGATCAGGGGTTGGGGGCGATCCTATCTCAGAGAACCCTCCAAGGGGTAGAAAAACCCATCCTGTATATAAGTAGGAAGTTGTACCCCAGGGAACGTAACTACGCGGTCATCGAGAAAGAAGCCCTGCCCATCAAATGGGCCATTGACTCATTGAAATATTACCTAGAGGGAAGGGAATTCACCCTATATACGGACCATGCTCCCTTAGAATGGCTGGCACGCAACAAAGGGAACAATGAAAGGGTATTACGTTGGTTTTTAACCCTACAGATGCCACACCAAACATCGGAAAGGTACGGAACAGGCGAAAGTAGACTTCCTGTCCCGTTATCCTTGCGGTAACCCTCCTACTGGAAGGACAGCAAGGGAAAGGGGATGTGAGAGGGTGCCGGTCCAGACTGAAAACTTACCCAGAATGACCCGCCAGGCATACAGGATGAAGGAACTTGCGGAGACCCCCTCGCGACCTTGGATTGTCAAAACGGCGTCCTCTGCTAGGGTAACTCCCTGCCCCTCCCTGTACTCTGCCCTTACAGGAAAGTGACGTCGGCGCCGGGATCCCGGAAGGAGGCGGGATTGACCCCGGAAGTACTGCAGTCCAGGAAGTGAAAAGGGCCGGAACACCCCAAGGAGAGCGCAAACTAGCCGGAGAGAGGAAGGAGTCGGGAAGCGGAGAAGAGGACGTCGGAAAAGCGGAAGGTGGAACGAAGAAGGAAGGCGGAGGAGTCCAAGAAGAAGACGAGACGTGGTACGAGGAGTGGTGGTCCTCACCGGAAGAGGCTGGAGAGCGGCCGCAACTCCGGAGAGTTGCGGCGGAGCCGGTGAGTAATCACAAGCAGGGGAAAGAGGGAATAGGGAGGTGGGAGGTGAATGATTAAGAGTGTAGAGAGGGGAGGGACACCAGACACGGGGTTTTCTTTTGTTGGCCCACGTTACCCTATCGTTTAACATTGGCACCATTTCCCTGTACCTCACTCCTTTTCCTAGCACTCGCCCCATTACCCTATACATCCCCCTGTCACCACTTGCCTAGAAGTAGGTCTTCACACAGCAACCCCCTGGTGTGGTGGCGGTTACATGAGCCATAGGGCTCCTGATTGAAACGGTGACTGACGGCTCCTTATTTTCTCTCTTTATGAGCCTCCGTGGGAAACCCCTCACCAGAGAGAGAGAACAGTCGGAAGGGGGTACCACAGCCGAAGAGGAAGAACGACACGGGGACGAAACCAGGGATAACACCGACAGCTCACCAAGAAGCCTAACCACCCTAAATACTGAGAGCTTAAATAAAACACCTCGAGCATCTCACTATATACGGCCTCCTCGTCTGTTTATCCAGCCCGCGCTCCCACAAACGCCTTTTTTCCTATGCTGAGATTCCAAATGTCTTGGGCAGAGAGGTCCTTTATCACCTGATTTAAATACCTACCCCAGGATCCTTGCATTTTCTTTTCTTTTTGTCTTTCTATTTCTTTCCAGCATAGGTGGTCTATGGTTCCGCTTGCAGAAGCACGCAACCTCCAGCATAATTTCATGAATGCTCCTTTGCTGCGAAATTCCTGATTTAATAAGCCAAATTCTAGCCGCACCTGGGCAGGCGATGCACTTTGTTGGATTTGGAAGACTTTTTTATAGACTTCTGTTTGTAATTTATTCAAGGCCGGGATGTCACCTCCTTTCATTATTTCAGTGCCATAGGTTACTAATGGCATTAACTGTGCCTGCATGACTGTTAGTAAATTGCCGTATGATGGACAGCTTAATTTCTTTTTTAATACATTGAAGCCGTATATCAAGTTTTGAGATTTTGACCTCATTGAAATGAGCTGTGATTTATAGCTTGATTTTCGTTCTACCAAGAATCCAAGATATTTGTAGGAGGCAACTGCTTCGACTTTCTTCCCCTCTATATGCCATATGTATTTCTTGTTTTTGTTTTTGGCATCCACTAGCCATACGACCTTTGTTTTTACTAAATTCAATTCTAGCCCTTGTGCTGTCAAATATTTGGCTAAAGCACTCATTCCTCTTTGTAAGCCAATTGGCGTTTGACTTAAGAGTACTAAATCGTCGGCGTACTGAAGGCACCTAATTTCCTCATTCACTATCGATGGGGGATGACTATTGATTTCCACGAGGGCATCTTCAAGATCAGATATATACATATTAAAAAGAGTAGGAGCTATAGTTTTTCAAATTTCAGCTCAGAACGTTCCAATGATCGGAGACTTTACTCCTAGGCAAGACAAACCAAACTCTAAACATGTCTCAGACATCCTCGATAAAATTCTAGCTGAGGCCTTCAGAGAACTGTTAGTCGCATAGCAGTGCTCCATCAGTCTGCCTTTTTCTCATTCTCTCTTTTCCTGTCTGTCAGTCAAGTCCTCTTTTTAGGTTTTGCCTGCACAGAGCTTGCCCTGTGCTTGTGAAATCTATTGTTTTAATATAAACTTAAAAGGGCCTTACATCCTGCCCCCTCTCTTTCCTGGCTTTTCATTGGTTCCTGTGCGTGCCACTTACTTTACCTCCATTTCTTTTGGCTGTAGCATATTTTCCTGCATTTACCAATGATTGTTGCTCATCTGCTTCTCCTATCAGTTTCACGTTGTGGAAATACTGTTAGTATCGGCTTCAGTGGAACTATTTTTTCCACAAAGTCTTTTCTCTTAATGTAGTGTGCCCACACTAGGGCCGCCGATTGCTGAGGCCCAATGTTATCCAATGGAGGATGGGGGGCCTCCGGTTGGTGGCTGCTTATGCCTATTTGATACCATACCTTGTTGGGATCCCAACTCTTACCTTGGTACCCAGTTTTAGTTTGTGAGGTGTCTTTGGGCCCACCCTCCTGGACAGGTTTTTGGGGAGCTATCTGAGACTCCTTACTTTTATCCTTAAGAGGCTCACTGTCTTTCCTCTAGGGAGGTTTTGTAACCCTTTTCTTTTGGTCACCCACATTGGATGTCCTAATCACCCTTGTCTTGACCCAGTGGTCTGCCTTCTTACCCAATTCTTGGGGAGAAATTGGACCTAGGTCTACCAGGTACTGATGCAACTTTCCATTAATGCAATTACTTAATATGCGTTCTTTCATAAACAAATTATAAAGACCATCATAATCTTGCACTTTACTTCCAGTCAACCAGCCACCTAGTGTTTTCATTGAGTAGTCTACAAATTCCACCCAAGGCTGACTCTGGGTTTTCTGAGCCCCCTGAATCTAATTCTATACTCCTCAGTTGTGAGCCCAAATCCCTCAATCAGAGTTCTCTTCATGAGGTCATAAGAGCCAGCATCTGCCCTACTAAGGGTCAGAAGTCTGTCTCTTCACTTACCAGAGAACAGTTCCCAAAGGAGTGCCCCCCAGTAAGTTATCTTCACTTTTCTGGCTTTACAAGCCCTCTCAAAGGCTGTGAACCACTTGGTGATATCAGCACCATCCTCAAATTTAGGGACAATCCCTTTGGAGATTTTGGGATCATAGAATCCTTCTTTTTCTACATTTTTTAAATTGCTGCCACCATTGATGGGTTCTAGGCCCATCTCTGCTCTTTCTTTTTCTAGATCTAGGAGTCTGGTCTTTAGGTCTAATCTTTTGGTCAACCTGGCTAGCAGGTTGTCCTCCTCATGAGGCTGTACTCAATGTCCTCAGTAGTACCTGATCCACCTGTGTGGGCTCTAGGTACTAAGAGGTTGATTCTTGGAGTCAGGGTCCCTGGTGCCCTTCTCTCCCTATGAAGTGGGGGGCGGTTGGTCAATCTCCCCATCCCCTCCATCTTCTTCCACATCTGAGAGGTCTTCACCATTCTCAGAGGGACGGTCCTTAGCATACCCAGCCAACAGCTCCTGGAGCTTTTGTTTAGTGGGCTTGGACCCCATGGTTATGTTTTTAATTTTGCATAGGGACCTTACTTCCTTAAAAGTTAAGTGGAGGTAAGGGGTGAGGTCGAGGTTCTCAACCTGGTCCTCTATGCTATTGTGGTTATCTCCACTAACAGCTGGGTTCTTGTTAAGAGACATTGTTAAAAAACTTCTAACCCCTCTTATCCCTAACTAAAGTGACTTTTTATTTTTCAAAAATTCTAAAGGGACTTAACCAAGGTCCTAACAAGACTTTTAGTAATTTGGAAAAATTTGTCAATTCAAAAATCAGAATTCTAAAGACAATTTAAGAGTTCTGTCGTGTGATCAGGTTGTAACCAAGTTAGTCCAACAAATGCAAAGTTGTATATCCCACCGCTGATTCACCAACGTAGGAAGCTGGCTCTGTATATACTATACCAAAGTAAGGTATAGTGTGCACAGAGTCCAGTGGAACCCCAAAGGTAAGCAGAGGTGAAAGTAGATAGCACCTTACTCTCTATTTGTGGTAGTGTGGTCGAGCAGTAAGGCTGTATCATAGGGTAGTGTTAAGCTTTTGTTGTACACACTCAATCAGCAAATGATTTCACACACTCAAAGACTGAACTTCAGACCAATTGGTTTTGTATAAAAATATTCTTTTAGTTATTTTAGGTTCTAGAACCAAGCAAGCCTGGCACAGGTAAGCAATAAATACTTTAAAGTAGTAATGCAGTTTGTAAACAGTTTGAATTGCAATTGTATATGCACTTTGATTTGATTACAGTAGAGCTACTAGTAATGCAATGCTTTTGATATACTGTACATATACTTTGTATTGGCTTTTTAGTAGAATGTCAAGTAGATTACTTTACAGATTACTTTTCTTACACAGTGCAGTATACCTGGATACTGCACTGGGACATTTCCTATAAACAGGTAAGTAAAAGCGTTTTTGTTATTTAGTTACAGTTTTAAAGGGTTTCTTAGATTTTCCAACTCCACATTTAGAAACTTTTCACAGAAAAACAGTCAATCTTATCCTAAGGAGAAAAATAGGGTTAGCAGTTCAAAGGTAAGTATTCGGTTGTGGGAGTTGGTGTTCTGGGGTAGACTCAGGGGTCCCCCAGGGTCAAGGAAGCACTCTTGTTACACCCTCAGCGGCACTAGGGCAGCCGGGTGCAGAGTGCTGAGGCCCAATGTTATCCAATGAGGGATGGGGGGCCTCCGGTTGGTGGCTGCTTACAAGCAGGCCACAAGGTTGTGGGAGCAAAGCTCCTGGACTTAAGCTCAGGGAAAATGGGGGTTCACGCCAGCACAAAAGGGGCACCCTCAGCGGCACTGGGGTGGCCAGGTGCAGAGTGCTGTTTTGGCGTTGGGCGGCCTGTAGCTTTCAATGGGGAGTCTCTAGTTTGCAAACACACTGCAGGCTCGGGGACGAAGGTCTTCTGGGTGCAACCACCACTTGGAGAGGTAAGTTGGGGGTTGGTTAGGCACCGTCGGTTGGGCCACCCAAGGCCGTGGGGCGTCGGGTGCAGGGGTGCCTTTTATGGTCTGATCTTCTTACCAGCTCCTGGTCGCGGTTGGGGGGACCTTCCGGTTTGAGGCTGCAGGCGTCGGCTGGAGACTTGAGGCAGGTCAGGGGATCACCGGATCTCGAGCCAGGATTGCAGGGGAGACTTCCTCTTGGTGTTGGGCCACTCGAAGTCGGGCCGTGGGCGTCGGGCGCAGAGTGGTGCAGACTCGCGGACTTTGCCGGACCTGGAGTCTGTAGGTGAACAAATCTGGTGTTCACAGGAGACAGTCTTTTCGTTTGGAGGCAGGGCAGGTCCTCAGCGTTCCTGAGGCTGTTGGCTGCAGGACACACCAGAGTTTCTCTTCTGCAGGTTCGAGGTGGGGATAGGCCGGTAGGGCTGGGGCCAAGTCAGTGGGCGTCCTCCTCTTGTTAGCTTCGGCACGGCTGTTCGGTCTCTAAGATGCCCTTCTGAATGCCTTTTTCATTAAATCCCACACTGGCATCAGTGTGGGTTTAATGTGCTGAGAAGTTTGATACCAAACTTCCCAGTATTCAGTAAAGCCATTATCATGCTGTGGAGTTTGTAATGACAAACTCCCAGCACCATATACTCTTAATGGCATTACTGCAATTACAACGTCTAAGAATTGGCTTAGACACTGTAGGGGTACAGGTGCATGAGCCCTGCTATAGTGCACCCAGCTAGAGGGGTGGCTGACCCATGCCAGGGCAGTGGGTTGTAGGCATGGCACACAGGAATGTGTGCCATGTCGACTCTTCGCTTTGTTCTGCACCAAAACACATAGCCTGCAATGGCAGTGTGTGTGTGTAAAGGTACAGGGCCTCTAAGGGTGGCACAATAAGTGCTGCAGCCCTTAGAGGCCTTCCCCAGCCACAGTGCCCTTGGTACCCATTGTACCTTTTACATGGGACTGACATGTGGCCAGAGAGGTGCAAATTGGGGGTACAAGGAACAGTTTTGGGGAAAGAACACAGGCCCTGGGAACCTGATTGGCAGGGACCCAGGGCACATCAAGGCAAAGTGCATCAGTAGTCTGGCAAAAAGTGGGGGGGTTACTGCAACAGAAACCCAGCTTCCTACAGGGGATCCATGCAAGCCATACCTCCCTGGACTCCCCCGGGTGTCTAGTTTTCAGGAATGTTTGGGTTTGGTAGGTTTCCGTAGATGGCCACTGAGCCCGGGACCAAAAACACAGGTGACTCCCTCGTAAAACCAGGTAGTTTTGTGATAGGTAATTTTGATGTCTCCACAATATGTTTTGGGCCCTTTCCTGCCGCGGGCACTAAGCCCACCGACACAAGTGAGGTACCATTTTTATAAGGAGACTTTTGGGGAATGCTGGGTGGGTGGAAGTTTGTGGATGCACACAGATCCCAGAACTTTCCATCACAGAAATGTGAGGAAAATATGATTTTTTCAGCTAAATTTGAGGTTAGCAGGGGATTCAGGGTAGGAAAATATTGGGGGATCCACGCAAGACATACCTTCCTGTACTCCCCTGGGTGTCTAGTTTTCAAAGATGTCTGGGTTTGGTAAGTTACCCTAGATGGCCGTCGAGCCCGGGGCCAAAAACCCAGGTGACCCCCCTTGCAAAACTAGGTTGTTTTGTGATAGGTAATTTTGATGTCACCACAATACGCTTTGGGCCCTTCCCTGCCACGGGCACTTGGCCCACCCACACAAGTGAGGTTTAATTTTTATCGGGAGACTTTGGGGAATGCAGAATCGGTGGAAGTTTGTGGATCCACACAGATTCCGGAACTTTGCATCACAGAAATGTGAGGAAACCCGGTGAGAGCCACACAAGTGACCCCATCCTGGGTTCTCCTGGGTGTCTAGCTTTAAAAAATGTATAGGTTTACTAGGTTTTCCTAGGTGCCGGCAGCGGTAGGGAACAAGATCCATAGCTAGGCACATTGCAAAAAATGGTCAGTGTTCACTGGAAAAATGCGATGTGTCCAAGTTGCGTTTTGGGACGTTTCCTGTCGTGGGCAGTAAGCCTACCCACGCAACTGAGATACCATTTTGATTGGGAGACATTGTCAAATGCTGGTTGGGTGTAAGTTTGTGGATCCACGCAGTTTGCAGAACTTTCCATCACAGAAATGTGAGGAAAATGGGTTTTGCAAGGAATTCTGGGTAACAGAACCTGGTGAGAGCCACACAAGTCACCCCATCCTGGATTCCCCTGGGTGTCTAGTTTAAAAAAATATATAGGTTTGCTAGGTTTCCCTAGGTGCCGGCTGAGCTAGGGTTCAAAATCCACAGATAGGCACATTGCAAAAAAAGGTCAGTTTTCAGTGGAAAAATGTGGTGTCCATATTGCTTTTTGGGCTGTTTCCTGTTGTGGGCAGTAGGCCTACCCACACAAGTGAGGTACCATTTTTATCAGGAGACTTTGAGGAAGGCTGGGCCGGTAGAAGTTTGTGTATCCACGCAGATTCCAGAATTTTCCATCACAGAAATGTGAGGAAAATATGGGTTTTTTGACAATGTTTGAGGTCTGCAAGGGATTCTGGGTAACAGAACCTGGTGAGAGCCACACAAGTCACCCCATACTGGATTCCCTGGGTGTCTAGTTTTAAAAAATATATAGGTTTGCTAGGTTTCCCTGGGTGCCGGCTGAGCTAGGGTTCAAAATTCACAGATAGGCACACTGCAAAAAAAGGCTCAGTTTTCACTGGAAAAATGTGATGTGTCCATGTTGCGTTTTGGGCCGTTTCCTGTTGTGGGCACTAGGTACAATGTTAAAAAAAAAATCTTTATTGTGCATTTTCAACCTTTTATAACAATAACCAAGAAAACCCCACCAACACACCCCACCCCCCGGTCAGGGTAGAATATCATCAAGCCGTACAAATTCATTTTGATACATCAATTGGAAAGAGAGCAGAATAAAATCAGCAGTAATAAGGCACAATTGTCAACAGCAAACCATTATTTAAAGTGCAACGTGCGAAATAAATATAATGACGGGACTGACAATAATAATAATTAACTAAGGTAAAAACCGGCGGTAGTACGGCACAAAATGTACACTACAGACCATTCTTCAAAGTGCAAATATGCAAGATAAATATAATTACAAGGCTAACAGTAATAAATAATATTAACAATACTCCCAGCTTTGTCCGTACCCTTACCCTAGCCTTCCATCACAGGAATGCGGTTCAAATGCACTATACCTTAAGGCATACGAAAATTGACCTAAATCTGTTATTTAAAGTGCAAGATACAGATAAAGAAAGGAGAGCCAGGGCAATCCCCCCTATAATTTCAAACCCCCTCAAATTTCTAATCTAGATAAGGGTCCCCATATTAGCAGTCCTTTTTTCTTTGTTTTAGCACCCTTTCTGGCATAGATTGCTTTCTCTAGACTGGAAATAGCTAATAGGCAGCCAAGCCAGTGTTGGAACTGCGGGGGTTGTGGATCAAGCCATGCTGTAGCTAATACCAGTCTAAAAATTGTCATAGCGACCGCAATAAAATAATCTATCTCCGGGGTCGATTTTTCATCCACAACTCCAAGCAGGATTACCTTTGGGCTCAGTGCAACATTAATATCTAGCTCTCTTGCAAAAAAAGTTTTGGATTTCATTCTTAAGGATTCAAAATAGAACATGTTGCAAACATATGCACAATATCGGCACTAAACGTGGAACAACGCGGGCACTTAGTACCCTGCCCCGAGCTCCACTTGGCAATTCTTGCAGGCATATAATAAAGCATAAAGCATGTTTTAAAAAACTGCACTTGCAAGATGGCCGACATTAACACTGTTTGGGATACGTTGAGGGCTTTCGCAAATTCATTTTCAGTCACCGTCAGCTTATCCTGCCATTTCATGCAATGTTTGTCAAGATCATCTTTCATTTCACAATTCAACATCTGATAGATTGACCCGATGCGGATTGTGTCCTCGGCTATTAGCTGATCCACCAGGGCATTCTTATCAAAGCGGCACAGCCCCCCTGCTTTCCGCTGAAGGTAATCTCTTACTTGCAGGTACTTAAAACACTCTTTGTTGTTTATGCCTAATTTTGTTTTTAACTCGTCAAATGAGTCACGACCCGCCGGGGAGAAAAAGACACCCAGTTTATCTAAACCTGCCCCAGACCATACATGCATATAGCCGTCATTGAAGATTCCAGGTAAGTTTGGATTATTTAAAATCGGGGTATAAAAATTCAGTCTCCCCAAGCCCAGCACCTTCCGTATTGCAACCCAGGCCTTTGCCGTGCCCAAAAGGCACTTGAACTTAACTTTTTTATAGTAGCTATATTCGACTTGCCTTAGCAAACACCCCCAAGCCTCTTCCCCAAGCAATAATTTGTATATGGAAGGAGTAGTATTGGGCACTGCCGCTTGTGGTGGTTCCATCAGTAGGATCCAGCTATATTGTAATAATGAAGCCCAGTAGTACAATCTGAGGTTTGGGAGAGCCCACCACCTCCCTTTCTCTTGGAAGTGAAAGATACCTCAGTGCTCTCCTTGGCTTAGAATAGGCACATAAAAATCTAGTAAATACCGCATCAAAGATTTTAAAACATTCACTAGGGAATTCTAATGGGATTGCTCTAAAAAGTACAAGATTTCCGGGAAATAAATCATCTTTATCAGATTGCAGCGGCCTATCATAGTAAGGTGCAAATTATTTAATCTTGCCAAACCTTTCTTAGTTCTATCTGCCAAAGGATCTAAATTAATATTGACGATAGATTCAAGTTTCGAGGAGATATAAACAGCCAAATACAGTGCTTTGTCCACCACTCTGTTATCCACTAGTACAATCTTTTCATTAATAACAAACTGTGTCTTTTCTTTGTTTAGCGAGAAACCAGACATACCCCAAACATAGCGGCTTCTGACTATATTGCCTTAATAGCAACCTCAGGATTAGGTGTAAGACTGCCACGTCATCGGCATAAGCCAGGATCTTAGTCTCATGGCCATGCATAATTATTGGTGGAATACCAGTACTTTGCGCTATTTTTCTTAACCCCTTCTTAACCCCGTCCGACGCACCAGTGCTCATGTGCGTAGGACGGCCCCCGGCCGTCCGATCACATGGCACTGGGAATCCCTCTGGTGCGGGCACCAGGGGGATTCCCTTTCCCCCCCAACAGCCTCAGGAGCTGGGGAAGAGCTTCCCCAGCTCCCGAGGCTGTGTAGATGGTTTCCCTGAAATGACGATCAGCGCGCACGTTGCGCTGACGTCATTTCAGTGAAACCGAAACTGAAATGAGCCTTGAGGCTCATTTCAGTTTCACTTTCTACGTGCTCAGGGGGCTTTCTCAGCCCCCCCGAGCACGTAGAAAGACGGGAGAGGTATCATTGGAAAAATGGTACCCCTCCCTAGTGGATCCCTGCTTGGGGATCCACCCACTTCGCACCAGGGATGGGAGAGCGGCCCCTTGGGCAAGGACCTTTGCTCCGCCCATAATAATTTTTTAGGTGAATTCAGTCTTTCTTCCCCCCCTGGGGGGCAGAAAGCCCACTAGAAACCAGGGATTTATTTTCCTACGTAAATTAGGGGTGGGGCTGCCCAATATGGGCATGCCAATGCCCCCACTCCCCCTGCACAATTGGAGTCCTTCTGCCCCCCCGGGGGGCTGATGGGGGCAGTGGCCCCCAATCTGCCCCCCCGGGGGGGCAGAAAGCCCACTAGATGGCAGGAATTTTTTTAACGATTAATTTAAGGGTGGGGGTTGCCCAAGATGGGCATGCCAATGCCCCTACCCCTACCCCTCCCCCCCACAAAATTCCAGTCTTCCTGCCCCCCCTGGGGGGCAGATGGTGGCAGTAGCCCCCAATCTGCTCCCCGGGGGGGGTAGAAAGCCCACTAGAAACCAGGGATTTATTTTACTATGTAAATTAGTGGTGGGGGCTGCCCAATATGTGCATGCCAAAGCCCCCCCTGCACATTACAGTCTTTCTGCACCCTAGACACCAGGGATTATTTTTTTTATAGGCCCGGGGTGGGGGCTGCCCAGAATGGGCATGCAAATGCCCCCACCCTACTCCCCCCCCAAAGAAAACAAAAGACTTTCTGCTCCTCCAGGAGTAAGATGGGGGCAATAGACCCTGATCTGCCCCCGGGGGCAGAAAGCCCATTAAGCACCAGGGATTTTTTTTTATATAGGTAGGGGTGGGGGCTACCCAGAATGGGCATCCCAATGCCACCACCCCCACAAAAGAATAGCCACAGTCTTTCTGCCCCCCTTGAGGGCATATCGGGGCAATAGACCCCGATTTCCCCCCTCCACAGGGCGGCAGAAAGCCCACTAGGCACTGACTTTTTTTCGGAATGTGCCTACCTGTGGATTTTGGGTCCTAGCGCAGCCAGGCACCTAGGGAAACATAGCAAACCTGTATATTTTTGAAAACTAGACACCAAGGGGAATCCAGGATGGGGTGACTTGTCAGGCTCTCACCAGGTTATGTTACCCAGAATCCCTTGCAAACCTAAAACGCAATCTCTAGGAGACTGCATGGCTCAGTTGGCAGAATTAAAAGCACTGATACTGGCACTTGTAAATACGGAACACGAATTCCCCACACTAATTGTGTGTGATTCCTTTTACTGTGTACAGTCGTACAATGAAAATTTACATCATTGGGAACAAAACGGGTTTAAAGACGCAAAAGGTGGCACAATTAAGCATAAAATGCTATGGGAACAGATAGTGGAGTTGAGAAACGTACTACCAAGGGCTCACGTGATACATACACTGAGTCATCAGCGTGATGGCGTTCACGTTGAAGGGAATTCATTGGCTGATGAAGCCACAAAGGGGGCTGTACGCACAGCGTCCGTAGCTGCAATCACTCGTTCAAAAACGAGAATAGACAGCGAGATTATGGTAGCTGTCAATGCTTCACGCAAAGGCAGCACAGCAGTACCTAAAACATTTCCACTCAAATACTCCTTCAAGTTAGATGCACAAAACATTCCATATGCTCAGATTCCTGGAGTGGGGGATAGAGTAATACCAAATATGGATCGTAGGCAAGGCTTAATTCTAGCAACACACGAGGGTTTGGGTTCTGCACATACAGGCATTACAGCGACTATTTCTTTACTGAAACAGCGCTACTGGTGGCCAGTGTTAACAAAGCAGACCAAAGACTATGGGGCCGATTCCGATTCGGGCCGGAAAAAGCACCGACCGACTCGGAGTCGGTATTATTTCCGACCGACACGTACCTGTGGTGCCCGACCCGCCAAGTACGATGCAAAGCGAGCAAAATCCGACCGACACGTACGGAACACAAGCCGAAAGCCCGAGCCGGCTGTAAAAAAGCAATCCGGCCGGAAAAACACGCGAATCGAACCGACCGACACGCACCCGGAACAAATACGACCGAAACGTACCCGCGAACTCCAAAACGCCAAGTACGATGCAAGGCGCGAAAACTACGACCGAGTCGTACGGAACACAAGTCGTACGACCGACACGCATACAAAACAGCGAGCCGAACCAACACAAAACACCGCGACCGACGCGTACGCAGCATAGAAAATCGCACAAACACAGCGTGAACGAAACGGAGAAGACCGTACGAGACGACAGCAGGGTCCGACTCGGTCACAAGAACGTTTCCAACATGCACAGAAAGTACTAAGGGAAAAAACACAAAAAAAGGCCAAACAAGCTATTACAAAGCCAATAAATACTGGGGTGGGAGGGGCAGGGAACAAAGACACACCCACAACTCCACCCATATAAAGGACACAAATCCAACCCATGATCCTTTGCAAATCCTATTCACATGCCAGCACTCAACAGACAGCAACCACACACCCACAGCTCATCCCTCACACAAGCCACACACCATCAGCACACCAACAAATAGCTACCTCACATACACCCAGCAAAACACCCACCCACACACCTACACCTGCACACCAACACACACATCAATCACCATCACCACCCATCACCATGCCCCCAAAGAAGAATCAGAAGTTCCTAGATAGTGAATTGGAAGTCATGGTAGATGAGATCCTCAGGGTAGAGCCACAGCTCTTTGGTACACTGGTCCAACAGACACCCATGTCACAGAAAACAAAGATGTGGGAGAGGATCATCGACAGGGTGAACGCACAATCACCATGTTTGCGCACAAAGACTGACATCCAGAACAGGTGGTATGACGTGCGCAGGAGGGTACGGGACCTGCTGAAGAAGGACTACCTCGTGAGCCAACACACCGGCAGTGGCCCTCCTGCCAAGCCAGTCTACCTCAGGCCCTGGGAGGAGAAGGTGCGGGCCATCCTACCGCCAGTGAGCGTCTATGGACTAGAAAACATCCCAGAGCCTAGTGAGTACACAACTAATGTACACAATATCCTGCAACAATACACACACACACCACTGTCAAGGGGAGAGTCAAACCATGCATTCTTAGCAATTACACAGCAACCACAACAGAATCATCCCAAAATGTGTATGTCAGTCAGATAAACACAACACATGCCATCTCAAAGTTACATTTAACCGTGTCATCACATGTACAAACACAACTACAACTACAGCTAGGCTGTGGCACAAACAGAACTAACAAACACATCCAGACATGTAGCCACCACTACAACACCAACACACAGTGAAGACCACTGAAAGAAAGGAATACTGTGCATGCTGGGCAAGTCAGTGTAGCCAATAGCATCATGGGAGTCATAGTCACAGATATTGCTCACCCCCACAACTGTCCCATCAACACCACCATGAACGATGCGCACATCACAGGGAGTGGAAAACAACTGACAAGATGGCTGACACTGGCTACTGCTGTGGGGAGCACAAGGCCCTGCTGGCAACTGTGCAACAACCAACAGCAGGACACCACTGACTGACATCCTGAAAGACAACTTGCACTCCCTGCAATGGAAGCACGTACCATGGTGGGATATCTGGCTGGGTGGGAAGGAGGACTCACAGCACTGACCATAGTCACAAGCACCTCCCCTCACACACACCCTCAACACAAACTCCACATAACCCACCTGGGAGAATGCAATGCCTCACATCCTAACTCAAGATCCCACAAAGTACCACCACCCTGGGTCATGCTGTGTGAAACACAGGGACACTCTTGGGACTATTAGCCAAACAACTGCCAGGACAACACTCCCAGCCATCCATTCAGCACAGGCAGCCCACCCCACAGGGAAGCAGAGTCAAAAGGAAGGAAGGATGGGCATGCTGGGAAGGGGGGTGGAGGCAATAGCATGATGGGAGTTGTAGGCACAGATATTGCTCAGCCTCACAATTGGCCCATCAACACCACTCACAACCATGCTCACATCACAGGGAGTGGAAAAGGACTCACAAGATGGCTGACACTGGCTACTGCTTTGGGGAGCACAAGGCCCGCTGGCAACTGTGCAACAACCAACAGCAGGACACCACTGACTGACATCCTGAAAGACAACTTGCACTCCCTGCAATGGAAGCACGTTCCATGGTGGGATATCTGGCTGGGTGGGAAGGAGGACTCACAGCACTGACCATAGTCACAAGCACCTCCCCTCACACACACCCCCAACACAAACTCCACAGAACCCACCTGGGAGAATGCAATGCCTCACATCCTAACTCAAGATCCCACAAGGAACCACCACCCTGGGTTATGCTGTGTGAAGCACAGGGACACTCTTGGGACCTGTAGCAGAACTAACCCCAGGATTACACTGTCAGCCATCTTGTCAGCACAGGCACACAACCCCACAGGGAAGCAGAGTCAAAGGGAAGGAAGCATGGGCATGCTGGGAAGGGGGGTGGAGGCAATAGCATGATGGGAGTCGTAGTCACAGCTCAACATCCCCCACCCACATGGCCCAGCAAGCTCACACTCAAGCATGCACACCCCACAGAGAGTGGAAATTCCCATCAAAGATGTCTGACACTGGTGCTGTGTTGTGGGGAGCACAAGGGCATGCTGGGAACTGCACACCAACCAACAGCAGGACACCACTGTCAGCCATCTTGCCATTGCTCTCACACCCACACACACTGAACTCCCCACAAAAGCAAGTAAGTATGGGAATGCTGGGAAGTGGGGTGGAGGCAATAGCATGATGGGAGTCATAGTTACAGACATAGCTCACCCCCACAACTGTCCCATCAACACCACCCTGAACCATGCTCACATCACAGGGAGTGGAAAAGGACTCACAAGATGGCTGACACTGGCTACTGCTGTGGGGAGCACAAGGCCCTGCAGGCAATTGTGCAACAACCAACAGCAGGACACCACTGACTGACATCTTGAAAGACAACTTTCACTCCCTGCAATGCAAGCACAGTCCATGGTGGGATAACTGACTGGCTGGGTGGGAAGGAGGGCCGGCTGTCAACCAAATACAACCAATGCAGACCATGTTCACACCCCAACAAATACATCGAAATGCCCAAATAATGCAGGACAATGTGCTACACCAATATCAACCCCTGACTGTGACAACTTAGGACAATGCAATGTACAGGCCCGCACCCAGAGGCACAGTCACAACTGTCAGGTGTGTCAACCATTGATGCCTGCAGAAACATAACATACATTGTGTGTGTCTCCCAAAAACAGGTGATGATGGTGACACAGCAGCAGACGCTGAGGAGTCCCAGTCCCAGGCTCAAGAGGATACGGAGCTCACTGGTGTCGTAGAGCCTCTGCCCTCCTCGGATGAAGAAGACCAGCCTGGCACCTCCGGTGCAGGTCATCATGCAGCACCAGCAAGACCACCAGCTGCAGCACCAGCAGGACCACCAGCTGCAGCACCAGCAGGACCACCAGCTGCACCCCCTGCACCCACCCCCCCAACGACTGTCACCACAAATACCATCCCTGCCGACATGGACAGAACAAGGAGCACCACCAGCACAGGGACCCTGGACCAAAGTGGGGCTATGGCCACCACCACCACCAACCCCCAAGGGGGACCAGGGTCATCTGTGCATGCCACTGCACGCACTGCACATGTCGGCAGGGGTGGTGGGAGGGGTGGGAGACAGAGGTCGCTGCTTGCAGAGGTGGCTGGTGTGCATGATGACCCACAACTGGCACGCATAGCCGATGCCTACCAGTCCAGCACCGGAGATCTCAGCCAGGTAGTGGGGCTCCTCAGGGACATCAAAGAGCAGCAGGCTGCCCATCATGCCCACTTGGACTCACACATGTCCCGCGTGGAGTCCAAGTGGGACACACTGCAAGAGATGATGGCGGTGCATAGGGACATATTACAATGCCTCCGCCAGATGACCAGCAACCAGTCCACACCTCCCTGTGTGCCAACAACATCTGGTCACGAAACAACTGCAACTGCCACAGGGAGGGAGGATGACTCTGGCGGAGAGTCCCCTGCACCGCAGCAGCCTGCACTTGAGGGGCCCCCAAAGAAGAGGGGTCGTCCGAGGAGGAGCAAGTGAGAGGTCGATGGCCATGTGCAACCCCAGGAAGCCTGAACCTGTTCTGGATGATCACCTTTGTGCGCAAACTGTTCACCCTGTTGATGGCAACACAACTCCCACACATGACATGGGGAGTACAAGTTGGACCAATGTCTCAGACAACTGTGGCCCCGATACTGGGGATTTTGTCTACTAGGACTTTCAATTTATCTAGGAACTTCTGATTGCAATATAAATGTACAGCACTAACCATCCTGTGCACTATTCACACAAATGTATCACAATAAACACACTAATACACCATACTTGCCTCTGTTGTGATTCCAACGTGGGTGCTGTCATGGGGATGATGAACTGCAAAATTACACTGTGTATGCGAACTGCAACAGCAAGTACAACACAGGCATGTGAGTAATGGCAACGTGACACATATGAGGGAGACACACCACCAGGGCTACAGAACACATACACACCTAGGCCATCTGACTCATTGCCTACACAGATGTTGCCAGGAAAGACGGTGCAATGCACAGACACCACACCTATTCCCAGTTGTAGTCAAGTAGCCCACAGGTGCAGTAAGCAAATGGCAGTCAAATGTGTGACCACAGACAACGCACATCACAAAGTGAAGCACAGGTTTATTACACAGTTGCAACATGTCGTAACCACTACAGATGCAAGGTAATCCCACCTGGCAGCGGGAACACAGTCAACAACTGTAGAAGGAAGGAAGTCCATGGGTGTGGCGCACATCACCTGTAGGGACACGACAGCTACCACTCTGGAAGTACAATCACGTCGTCGGTGGACACAGTTGACAAAAAGAATCTGAAAGTACCCTGTGAAGGACAGAAATGACACACAGTCAAAAGGAATGGAGAACAGGACAGAACAGCAAAACTCATGCACAATACATGTTACAAGATACCCACCCAGAACCAAGTTAGCATGTCAACACTGTTGGGGAGTACAGACTACCTGTAAGCACACATTGCTACACACATCCAGTCAAGTAGCCCATGGACACACTCTAACAGCACCAGAGCACCACCTACACATATCATGCTAACTCACATCATTGACATGACACCTCAGGATACTCACATTCAGCTAAAGAAGTTGGTGATGAGCTGTGTGCGGACATCACCATCATCATCATCATCACTGGCATCGTGGTCCAGGCCAGGATCCTCCACAGGTGGCGGATGTTGGTCATTGTCATCCTGGATGAGAGGCAACTCCTTCCGCACTGCCATGTTGTGGAGCATGCAGCAGACGATGATAATCTTGCACACCTTCGCTGGGGCATATGGGAGGGACCCTCCTGTCTTGTCTAGGCAGCGGAAGCGGCTCTTCAGGAGACCAAATGTCCGCTCTATCACTCTCCTGGTCCGACCATGTGCCTCATTGTAGCGCATCTGGGCTGGTGTCACAGGGTTCCTGAGGGGTGTCAGCAACCACGGCATGTTGGGGTATCCCGAGTCACCTACGGACAGACAAGTGCACATTAGCTGACTTGGAAAAGTGGGCGGATTACTACAGATCAGATCACACACAATGGCACAAAGTCAGTACACACCGACAAGCCAGGCACGCTGGTTCTGCATCTGTGCCATCATCCTGGGGATGCGACTACTCCTCATCACAAAGGCATCGTGTGCTGAACCAGGGAAACGGGCACACACGTGTGAGATGGTCATATCTGCTAGACACACCACCAGTGCATTGACCGAGTGGTAGTGCTTGCGGTTATGGTAGGCCTGTTCATGTGCCTGTGGTGGTACCAAAGCCACATGTGTCCCATCAATGGAGCCAATGACATGCGGCATCCTCCCCAGGGCATAAAAGTCACTCTTCACGTCAGTGAGTCGTTGCAGTCTAGGGAAATAGATGTACCGGTTCAGGTATAGTAACATCGCCTCCAAAACATTGCGTAGCACACGGCTGAACATAGTCTGTGACATACCACCAGTAGATGCCACAGTGTGTTGGAAGGTACCGGTGGCAAAGAAGTGTAGGGCTGCCATCACCTTCACCTTGGGGGTCAGCGCTGTAGGATACGGCCGGCCAGGCTGCAAATGTGGGGCCAACTGCACTGCCAGATCCTCAATCAGCTGCCTGGTGAAGCGGTACCGTCGGATGCTGTCCCGTTCCACCATCATTGCCAGGTCTGGGAATGGTCTATGGACAGCAGGAGCCCTGCAGTGCAGAGGAGAAGAAAGCAAGATTGTCAGTCACCCCACATATGCGGCATTGAACACACTCAATATCACATCATACATCATTATGAGGCACAGCTACCTGAAGTGTGCAGTCCCGTAAGGACATGTATGGCACATACATGGCCAACATCTAACATCACGGTTCAACAAGTGGCATCAATCAGTCCCAGGTTGGCCCATTGGATATCATGAGGCCGTGTCACAGTTCCCATCTCCTGCTGCCATGTTACAATCACCCCCACAGTGACATCTGAGGACAGATGTGCCCCAGGCATCACAGCTCAACGACAGGTACATTCCCAGGGACCCTGTATGGCCACATGAACACTGGCATTACATGGAGTATCATGTATACACCACAGCAAAACAACCATGACCCCCACAGGTAGTGGTTCCACTTGCCTCTGCAGGACAAACATGGACGTCTGTGACACACACACGCACAACATCAAAGTCCATGCACAAACAACGTGGATGTGGAGACTGACTCCCAATGTGCACATGAAATCATAGACATTGTAAACACTACATGCACACAGACTGTGGAGGACCATCACTATTGTGCCACTGGTTCACCCTGGCTCAAACATACCGTCCCACATGGGACTCACGGGGTATGTGACATGACATACACATACACCACCGTGAAATGTGACCATGGCACATGCTCAGATATGAACAGTCGCACATCACAGTGGTCATGTACACGTAACACCCAGGATCCTGTCCACATGAACACGTGCACAGCCTGTGGGTGGCTGCCCCCAGGTGACACCCACAGGACAACATGTACACCAACATACACACAATAGGAAATACAGCCTTACATGCCTTATGATACCGTTTGGACAGGCTGTGGTGTCGTAGGTGTGCCCCTCACTCCCTGGGAGCTATTTGTGGCTGGCATATGTTCATCTGAGACAGGCATGGTGACATATGCCAGTCACCTGTACAGGGATGCGTTGTACCCCTGTACGCCTTGTACCGCAATGGACCGATCGGTGCACCCGGCCGGCCCATTGCATTCAATGTGTGCGGGTACGCGTTGTACCCCTGTACGCGTTTTTACCGCAATGGACCGATCGGTGCACCCGGACGGCCCATTGCATTCAATGTGTGTGGGTACGCGTTGTACCCCTGTACGCGTTGTACCGCAATGGACCGATCGGTGCACCCGGCCGGCCCATTGCATTCAATGTGTGCGGGTACGCGTTGTACCCCTGTACGCGTTGTACCGCAATGGACCGATCGGTGCACCAGGCCGGCCCATTGCATTCAATGTGTGCGGGTAATCGTTGTACCCCTGTACGCGTTGTACCACAATGGACCGATCGGTGCACCCGGACGGCCCATTGCATTCAATGTGTGCGGGTACGCGTTGTATCCCTGTATGCGTTGTACCGCAATGGACCGATCGGTGCGCACCCATTGTCAATGGCCTAGCCTGGCAACGGACGCGTTTTCGAAATTCGAACAAGTCTGTTGCTGGAAATTCAGTTGGTCACCCACAACAATGTTGCAAAATCATGTATGTCATGAAGTTTAAGATTTGAAGGATGCTGTGGGCGTGTATTGGTGCTGCTATTCCATGGATTGGCCAGATTCAGAAGATGCAAACGACTTGGACCTATCACTTTGGACACATGGGACAGTATCTGCCTCTGCAGCACATAAATTGCTGGCTGTTCCCCTGAGAGCTCACTTGCCTGCACTACATGCTCCAGGATGACATCTTCCACTGCACTGCTGCTGTCTCTGCCCCCTCTGGACCCTGCAATGGCACGTACTGTGGAGAGAGCCCCAGCCTTCAGCCTTGAGGAGAACCAGGCCCTGCTGGACAGCCTACTTCCACAGTACAGCAAGCTGTATGGGACACCAGGGGAGCAGGTGAGTGTTCTGTGCACTGCCTTTCTGAATGTGCATTTTGTCTGACTAGCAAGGCTGAAAGTCTGCACGCCACTGGCTAGCAGGCTCACTGAGTAGTTGTCACCCCCATAGTGTGTAGTGACATGCACTGGACAGGTATGGTGCAGTGACAGTGCATTTGAACAAGGTTTTACTTCCCATGCAATGATACCATGTAGTGACTTCTGGCAAACTGTCCATGGGCAGCGTTGCACTGCCTGTGTACATCATGTGCCCCTGTAATTGAGACATGTATATACAACTTGCTCACTTTGCCACTGGATTCAGGATAGCCTGGCTGATGACGGCTGTAAGCCAGAAACCGGTCCCAGGATGCTTGTTTCCGGTCCAGGGAAGACATGGCTTGGCAGTTCGGGCTGGACTGTTCCCATGAGGCACAGGGTCAGACTGATTTGCATATGGCCATGTCTGAACTGGGGTGGCGGAGTGAGCTAAAGAATGATGATGGATTAAACCCAGATCAGTTGACTGGGGGTGAGTGCTTGCAATGTTCAACACTCCGTCCATCGTCCCCTTTGGTTTCGCTATGTTCGCCCTAAGTTGGCAGGGTATGCCCAGACGTGGGTCCCTTGCTCACTTTGCCACTGGATTCAGGATAGCCTGGCTGATGACGGCTGTAAGCCAGAAACCGGTCCCAGGATGCTTGTTTCCGGTCCAGGGAAGACATGGCTTGGCAGTTCGGGCTGGACTGTTCCCATGAGGCACAGGGTCAGACTGATTTGCATATGGCCATGTCTGAACTGGGAGTGGCGGAGTGAGCTAAAGAATGATGATGGATTAAACCCAGATCAGTTGACTGGGGGTGAGTGCTTGCAATGTTCAACACTCCGTCCATCGTCCCCTTTGGTTTCGCTATGTTCGCCCTAAGTTGGCAGGGTATGCCCAGACGTGGGTCCCTTGCTCACTTTGCCACTGGATTCAGGATAGCCTGGCTGATGATGGCTGTAAGCCAGAAACCGGTCCCAGGATGCTTGTTTCCGGTCCAGGGAAGACATGGCTTGGCAGTTCGGGCTGGACTGTTCCCATGAGGCACAGGGTCAGACTGATTTGCATATGGCCATGTCTGAACTGGGGTGGCGGAGTGAGCTAAAGAATGATGATGGATTAAACCCAGATCAGTTGACTGGGGGTGAGTGCTTGCAATGTTCAACACTCCGTCCATCGTCCCCTTTGGTTTCGCTATGTTCGCCCTAAGTTGGCAGGGTATGCCCAGACGTGGGTCCCTTGCTCACTTTGCCACTGGATTCAGGATAGCCTGGCTGATGACGGCTGTAAGCCAGAAACCGGTCCCAGGATGCTTGTTTCCCGGTCCAGGGAAGACATGGCTTGGCAGTTCGGGCTGGACTGTTCCCATGAGGCACAGGGTCAGACTGATTTGCATATGGCCATGTCTGAACTGGGAGTGGCGGAGTGAGCTAAAGAATGATGATGGATTAAACCCAGATCAGTTGACTGGGGGTGAGTGCTTGCAATGTTCAACACTCCGTCCATCGTCCCCTTTGGTTTCGCTATGTTCGCCCTAAGTTGGCAGGGTATGCCCAGACGTGGGTCCCTTGCTCACTTTGCCACTGGATTCAGGATAGCCTGGCTGATGATGGCTGTAAGCCAGAAACCGGTCCCAGGATGCTTGTTTCCGGTCCAGGGAAGACATGGCTTGGCAGTTCGGGCTGGACTGTTCCCATGAGGCACAGGGTCAGACTGATTTGCATATGGCCATGTCTGAACTGGGGTGGCGGAGTGAGCTAAAGAATGATGATGGATTAAACCCAGATCAGTTGACTGGGGGTGAGTGCTTGCAATGTTCAACACTCCGTCCATCGTCCCCTTTGGTTTCGCTATGTTCGCCCTAAGTTGGCAGGGTATGCCCAGGCGTGGGTCCCTTGCTCACTTTGCCACTGGATTCAGGATAGCCTGGCTGATGACGGCTGTAAGCCAGAAACCGGTCCCAGGATGCTTGTTTCCGGTCCAGGGAAGACATGGCTTGGCAGTTCGGGCTGGACTGTTCCCATGAGGCACAGGGTCAGACTGATTTGCATATGGCCATGTCTGAACTGGGGTGGCGGAGTGAGCTAAAGAATGATGATGGATTAAACCCAGATCAGTTGACTGGGGGTGAGTGCTTGCAATGTTCAACACTCCGTCCATCGTCCCCTTTGGTTTCGCTATGTTCGCCCTAAGTTGGCAGGGTATGCCCAGACGTGGGTCCCTTGCTCACTTTGCCACTGGATTCAGGATAGCCTGGCTGATGACGGCTGTAAGCCAGAAACCGGTCCCAGGATGCTTGTTTCCGGTCCAGGGAAGACATGGCTTGGCAGTTCGGGCTGGACTGTTCCCATGAGGCACAGGGTCAGACTGATTTGCATATGGCCATGTCTGAACTGGGAGTGGCGGAGTGAGCTAAAGAATGATGATGGATTAAACCCAGATCAGTTGACTGGGGGTGAGTGCTTGCAATGTTCAACACTCCGTCCATCGTCCCCTTTGGTTTCGCTATGTTCGCCCTAAGTTGGCAGGGTATGCCCAGACGTGGGTCCCTTGCTCACTTTGCCACTGGATTCAGGATAGCCTGGCTGATGACGGCTGTAAGCCAGAAACCGGTCCCAGGATGCTTGTTTCCGGTCCAGGGAAGACATGGCTTGGCAGTTCGGGCTGGACTGTTCCCATGAGGCACAGGGTCAGACTGATTTGCATATGGCCATGTCTGAACTGGGGTGGCGGAGTGAGCTAAAGAATGATGATGGATTAAACCCAGATCAGTTGACTGGGGGTGAGTGCTTGCAATGTTCAACACTCCGTCCATCGTCCCCTTTGGTTTCAGCTATGTTCGCCCTAAGTTGGCAGGGTATGCCCAGACGTGGGTCCCTTGCTCACTTTGCCACTGGATTCAGGATAGCCTGGCTGATGACGGCTGTAAGCCAGAAACCGGTCCCAGGATGCTTGTTTCCGGTCCAGGGAAGACATGGCTTGGCAGTTCGGGCTGGACTGTTCCCATGAGGCACAGGGTCAGACTGATTTGCATATGGCCATGTCTGAACTGGGGTGGCGGAGTGAGCTAAAGAATGATGATGGATTAAACCCAGATCAGTTGACTGGGGGTGAGTGCTTGCAATGTTCAACACTCCGTCCATCGTCCCCTTTGGTTTCGCTATGTTCGCCCTAAGTTGGCAGGGTATGCCCAGGCGTGGGTCCCTTGCTCACTTTGCCACTGGATTCAGGATAGCCTGGCTGATGACGGCTGTAAGCCAGAAACCGGTCCCAGGATGCTTGTTTCCGGTCCAGGGAAGACATGGCTTGGCAGTTCGGGCTGGACTGTTCCCATGAGGCACAGGGTCAGACTGATTTGCATATGGCCATGTCTGAACTGGGGTGGCGGAGTGAGCTAAAGAATGATGATGGATTAAACCCAGATCAGTTGACTGGGGGTGAGTGCTTGCAATGTTCAACACTCCGTCCATCGTCCCCTTTGGTTTCGCTATGTTCGCCCTAAGTTGGCAGGGTATGCCCAGACGTGGGTCCCTTGCTCACTTTGCCACTGGATTCAGGATAGCCTGGCTGATGACGGCTGTAAGCCAGAAACCGGTCCCAGGATGCTTGTTTCCGGTCCAGGGAAGACATGGCTTGGCAGTTCGGGCTGGACTGTTCCCATGAGGCACAGGGTCAGACTGATTTGCATATGGCCATGTCTGAACTGGGGTGGCGGAGTGAGCTAAAGAATGATGATGGATTAAACCCAGATCAGTTGACTGGGGGTGAGTGCTTGCAATGTTCAACACTCCGTCCATCGTCCCCTTTGGTTTCGCTATGTTCGCCCTAAGTTGGCAGGGTATGCCCAGACGTGGGTCCCTTGCTCACTTTGCCACTGGATTCAGGATAGCCTGGCTGATGACGGCTGTAAGCCAGAAACCGGTCCCAGGATGCTTGTTTCCGGTCCAGGGAAGACATGGCTTGGCAGTTCGGGCTGGACTGTTCCCATGAGGCACAGGGGTCAGACTGATTTGCATATGGCCATGTCTGAACTGGGGTGGCGGAGTGAGCTAAAGAATGATGATGGATTAAACCCAGATCAGTTGACTGGGGGTGAGTGCTTGCAATGTTCAACACTCCGTCCATCGTCCCCTTTGGTTTCGCTATGTTCGCCCTAAGTTGGCAGGGTATGCCCAGACGTGGGTCCCTTGCTCACTTTGCCACTGGATTCAGGATAGCCTGGCTGATGACGGCTGTAAGCCCAGAAACCGGTCCCAGGATGCTTGTTTCCGGTCCAGGGAAGACATGGCTTGGCAGTTCGGGCTGGACTGTTCCCATGAGGCACAGGGTCAGACTGATTTGCATATGGCCATGTCTGAACTGGGGTGGCGGAGTGAGCTAAAGAATGATGATGGATTAAACCCAGATCAGTTGACTGGGGGTGAGTGCTTGCAATGTTCAACACTCCGTCCATCGTCCCCTTTGGTTTCGCTATGTTCGCCCTAAGTTGGCAGGGTATGCCCAGACGTGGGTCCCTTGCTCACTTTGCCACTGGATTCAGGATAGCCTGGCTGATGACGGCTGTAAGCCAGAAACCGGTCCCAGGATGCTTGTTTCCGGTCCAGGGAAGACATGGCTTGGCAGTTCGGGCTGGACTGTTCCCATGAGGCACAGGGTCAGACTGATTTGCATATGGCCATGTCTGAACTGGGGTGGCGGAGTGAGCTAAAGAATGATGATGGATTAAACCCAGATCAGTTGACTGGGGTGAGTGCTTGCAATGTTCAACACTCCGTCCATCGTCCCCTTTGGTTTCGCTATGTTCGCCCTAAGTTGGCAGGGTATGCCCAGACGTGGGTCCCTTGCTCACTTTGCCACTGGATTCAGGATAGCCTGGCTGATGACGGCTGTAAGCCAGAAACCGGTCCCAGGATGCTTGTTTCCGGTCCAGGGAAGACATGGCTTGGCAGTTCGGGCTGGACTGTTCCCATGAGGCACAGGGTCAGACTGATTTGCATATGGCCATGTCTGAACTGGGGTGGCGGAGTGAGCTAAAGAATGATGATGGATTAAACCCAGATCAGTTGACTGGGGGTGAGTGCTTGCAATGTTCAACACTCCGTCCATCGTCCCCTTTGGTTTCGCTATGTTCGCCCTAAGTTGGCAGGGTATGCCCAGACGTGGGTCCCTTGCTCACTTTGCCACTGGATTCAGGATAGCCTGGCTGATGACGGCTGTAAGCCAGAAACCGGTCCCAGGATGCTTGTTTCCGGTCCAGGGAAGACATGGCTTGGCAGTTCGGGCTGGACTGTTCCCATGAGGCACAGGGTCAGACTGATTTGCATATGGCCATGTCTGAACTGGGGTGGCGGAGTGAGCTAAAGAATGATGATGGATTAAACCCAGATCAGTTGACTGGGGGTGAGTGCTTGCAATGTTCAACACTCCGTCCATCGTCCCCTTTGGTTTCGCTATGTTCGCCCTAAGTTGGCAGGGTATGCCCAGACGTGGGTCCCTTGCTCACTTTGCCACTGGATTCAGGATAGCCTGGCTGATGACGGCTGTAAGCCAGAAACCGGTCCCAGGATGCTTGTTTCCGGTCCAGGAAGACATGGCTTGGCAGTTCGGGCTGGACTGTTCCCATGAGGCACAGGGTCAGACTGATTTGCATATGGCCATGTCTGAACTGGGGTGGCGGAGTGAGCTAAAGAATGATGATGGATTAAACCCAGATCAGTTGACTGGGGGTGAGTGCTTGCAATGTTCAACACTCCGTCCATCGTCCCCTTTGGTTTCGCTATGTTCGCCCTAAGTTGGCAGGGTATGCCCAGACGTGGGTCCCTTGCTCACTTTGCCACTGGATTCAGGATAGCCTGGCTGATGACGGCTGTAAGCCAGAAACCGGTCCCAGGATGCTTGTTTCCGGTCCAGGGAAGACATGGCTTGGCAGTTCGGGCTGGACTGTTCCCATGAGGCACAGGGTCAGACTGATTTGCATATGGCCATGTCTGAACTGGGGTGGCGGAGTGAGCTAAAGAATGATGATGGATTAAACCCAGATCAGTTGACTGGGGGTGAGTGCTTGCAATGTTCAACACTCCGTCCATCGTCCCCTTTGGTTTCGCTATATACAACTGTGTCATGCACGGATATGTTGCATGTGTAGTAATGGCCTTTTCACTTTGTCATCCTGACAGGTTAATACCCATTGGAAGCAGGAGATCTGGAAGGACATTGTCCGGGCTGTCCGGTCCGTGGGGGTCTACAAGCGCCGGATCCGCAACTGCCAGAAGAGGTGGCAGGACCTTCGGGGCTGGACCCGGAGGATTGCATGGGTCCAGCTGAAGCTGTCGCCTCCTCGCAGGAGGGGCGGAACACAGACCCTGACCCCCCCACATGCTCCAGATCCTGGCGGTGGTGTTTCCAGACCTGGATGGGCAGCTGAAGGGCAGACAGCAGCAAGGAGGGGGTGAGTCAAAGACTGCACTGTGAACTCTGTCTAACATGCTATGTGCCCTCCTCTGGCCTGGTTAAACTGCCACAGTACAGCAGTCATGTTGTCCAGGAGCCATGTCCCTCTATTGTGCACTGCCCACTCCTCATCTGATACCCAGGTGTGGCCCTTACATCCAGGGAATTGTGTCACTTGGGACTGTGTCCTTTCAGTTTGCTTGACTCAAGGTGGGGGACAGCATCTGTTTCCCTGACTCTGTTGTGGGCATCATGGGTGGGTCCATTGTTCACACAATGCCTGTGTTCGGACATGTAATCTGCGTGTTGCTTTGATATGCGTTCCACTTGCTGAGCTGAGCCACCACATGTGCCTGGGGTATCTGGCACACACCCATGCAGCGGGTGGGAACAATGTTTGGGAACCAGGAGTATGCAGATTACGTGTGTCACACATACATAGCCAGCTATCCACTGTCCAGGGCTCATCCCTCATTCATGTGGGGCAGGACAGTCATGCCTACTCCAGCCCATCCAATACACCTGTACTCCCACTCCCGTGTATCAGCTGACACGTTGTGCGCAGTGATTTGACCCCTCAGGTGTCTGCCTCTGTGTCAGTGTGCAGTGGATCTGTTGCCAGGACTGCTGGGGTGTTTCTCGGTAGGGGCTCAGCATGCCACTGGAGATGAGACCATAGGAGACGATACTTGTGTGTCACATAGGTGTTTGATCAGCTGCCCGTGCAGACTGGGGTATGCGAATGTGAAGTTCTGGCAGCTGTTTCCCATTCACAGCAGATTGTGAGGGGCTCAGGTTCAGAGGGAAGTGTCACAGGTCTCCCATATGTCCAATCTGTATGACCTGGACAGATGAGGGTTAAGATGATGTGTTGTGTGGGGGATGTACATGTGCACTTGTGCAGCTCCAGGACTTGCATTCCCCATGACCTACTATTGTGACACAGTGCAGAGTGTTGTTGTCTGGCTGCCAAGTCATACATCACTGAGACAGTGATGTATGACTTAGCAGTCATGCCTCCGCCATGGCATGTGTCTACTTATTGGTGATCCTGCAGGGGAGTGACATGTGCTACATGCACACCATTGTGGCGATGGCTATCAGGACATGGGTGCATCATGGTGTCTGTCGCTGGTATGCATCACATGCATTTCCTATTTGACTCTGGGCATCCCTTTCATCCAGAAACCTGTACTGACTCAGTGGCAAGAGTTGTGATGTGTGCATGTCCACATGCTACACCATGTCCTCTGCACTGTCCAACTACTGTGTAGGTGGTGCATGTGTCCACACTGGGGTGTTGCTATCCAACAGACACCAGACAGATGGGTGCAAGGCCAGGTGGGATGTGAGTGCCATGGTTGGCATCAGACTGACAATTGGCTTCTCCTATTCAGTTAGGGCACTTTTAGCAATGTTCAACTAATGATGCCAGGGCTTGCTCTGTAATGTGCTGTGCTTACAGTGGTGTGTGCGTTTGGTGCAGGTGACTGATGTCTGTCTGTTTCCCCATTGTTTGCAGATACATCCACGGCCACGGAAGGGGACAGCTCCACGGACCAGGAGGAGCCGGAGAGCCAGACTGGGTCAGCAGCCGAGGAGTGGTCGGAGGGACCCAGTGGCACGGAGGGCGAGGGAGCGACACCGAGGAGTCCTCAGCAGCATCCACCTCAGCTGAGGACCACAGCGGCTCGGACGATGACTCCCTCATGGAGGCGGGTGTCAGCAGCCACCACACCCCAGCTAGTGTTGCTGTCCCCGCCACCACCAGCACCACCACCGCCCTCCCATCGGCTCCCATTCCCCAGGTCCGTGGAGGCTCCCATGTTCGGGAGCGTGTCTCCTTTGGCCCAGGCACCACACCCCCTGCCCCTGTGTCCCCTGCTGCCCTGAGTGAGGAGTCTGTGTACCTCCTTCGCCAGCTCCATGTAGGGCAGACAGCCATGCTGAGTGTCCTCCATGCGCACACCGCTCTGTTGACTCAGCTGGTGTTGTTCATGGAGGGCATCTCATCGGGCATGTCTGACCTACAGAAGGGCAATAGGTCCATGGACTCCTCCCTGACGGCAGCAGTGTCCCTCCTCAGACAGTCCCTCACCCCTCCTGCCTCTGCTCCATCCACACTCCCCAGCACCTTACCCATCCCAAGCACACACACACCGGCACAGGCACACACCAGCACACACACGTCCAGCACACAGACACACACGCCACAAACAAAACGCACACGCACGCACAGTCAGGGGACTGAAACCAGACTCACAGGGGATGGGGCCCTGGAACACACACACGCATCCACGAGCACTGCGCAGTCCTCAGTTGCCTCTCCCTCCAAAGCACCCTCCCTTGCCTCACCTGCAACCCCAAAGACCCATCGGCTCTTCCTCAGTGACCTCGGCCTCTTCCCCTCCGATCCAGCTGATCCAGCATTCAGGGGGAAGAGGAAGCCCACCCACACGGAGCAGAGTGCCCCTCACCCCGGACACCCTCCCCCAGGTGCAGACAGACTGAGGCCCCCACCCGCAAGTCCCCCGGAATCGTAAGAGCAAGACCCCACCGCCGCCCTGCAGCTCAGGCACCAGGTCTCCTTCCTCCATCCCTCAGGCCCCCACTCCAAAGGTGCCCCCACCACACCCTGCCCCAGGTTCCCCCACCCACAGATATACCATCCCCAAGAGGATCCAGCCTTCTCCCCCTGCCATTTGCTCTCCCGGCACCACACCCCCCGCTGCGCTTGTCTGTGCCACTGATGTGTTGAGGGTGTCCTCCCCCTCTGTCCAGCCCACCTTGCCTGTTCCCCATTCTCCTCCCCTGGTGGTAGGCACTGCAGTGGAGTCCACTACCACCCTGTCTGACTTGGGCACTGCAGTGGCAGACCTGTCCACTCCATCTGCAGGGTCCACTGCAGTCGTGCCGGCACCCACAACATCTGAGTCATGCCCCCAGTTGTGCCGGCACACACCATGTCAGACACCTCCACTGCAGTTGTCAGTGGCACTCCAGCACCCACCACCCCTTCCCTGCCTCCTCCTGGTGAGCCCTGATCCTGTCCCTGCGGTGCCTGGCCTGCCCCCGGTTGCCCCTCCTAGTGGATTGTCCCTGGTTTTGTGCAGTGCAGGCATGTGTAGGGTGACATCTGCCACTGTCACCCTGTTTGGACTTTGACAATGGACTGGCCATTGGCCTTTGTGTTTTTTCTGGACTTTCACTTTTAAACACACATATGCTGAATAAAGCAACTTTCTGTTCTCTAGTGCTTATGCTTCTGATGTACATGTTGTTGATGATGCTAACCATGCCCTTGCTGCAGTGATGGTGATATTTGGTCTCATGATAATGAAGTGTTACTGTGCAGGAACACATGTGGTCCAGGGGGAATGTGTCCTATCCTGTGGTGTATCCATGTCATCCATAGCAGCATCTGAGGGTGTCATGTGTTCAGTATTTGGCAATGGGATTTCCTAGTTACATTAGCAATTTCACATCTGTGGCTTCCACCCCTGCACATCTGTTGTGCCTGCCATTGTTCAATTAGTCTAGTTCCCTGACCGTGTGGCCATCTCCACTGGACATGCAGGTTTGGGCATCAATGGGGAAGGACTCATCTGTGTTGTCAGTGCAACATTGCTATACAAGTGTGTTGGATCTGTGCTGATGATTTCGTTGGCACTCCCATGACCAGGCTGATGTGACGGGAGCCTTCATTTGGTGCTAATTGTTGATTGTGTGACCAAGTGCTCAGCTGACATGATGGGGTTCTACTGAGGCAACATATGGCACAGCTTTCCTCACACAGGAGTGGAGTCCCCTCATGGCAGTGTGTACTCCTGTGACATTGCCTGCGCCCAAGGTGTGTGTTGTATGAGCATGTCTGTGTGTTCACTTCCGTTTTGCTGTGCATGCTGTGATCCCTAGTGTTGTACCTGTTTGTGATGCTTGCTGAGTTGAGCTATGTTCCCCCAAAGTCTTCTCCCTGTGTTCTCTGTGATGTGGGTGCATGACACATTACTGGTCATCAGGGTGTCACCCATAGGTGGGTTTGCTGTCAGGGCTGAGTTTGTGTGCAGACGCAGATGGGTCACAGACGTGTTTCCCCTTGGCACTTGTTGTCTACACCTGTCATGTGATTTCCAGTTTGTGTTATCTTTCAGTGATTGTGACACGTTGTGTGTGTGACTGCTGGCACTCCTCAGGGTCCGGGCTGCAATGTTGGTTGTTGTCTATGTGTGTTCTTTGTGGGTGACCTTGGCTTCTTCATTGGTGTGTGACTGTGGCTGGGATCCCATTGGTTGGTGTGGTATTGCCGTCATGTCCATGTACAGCGTAGTTTGCAGTGTGTCAGACATTCAGGAGTCTTGTTGAGTGGCCATGTGTGATGTGTTTCTGCCCCTTGGTTCCCACCCACCCCCTGGGATTGTCATGGGTGCATGTGCAATGTCACCAGTGCATGTGTGCTTCACTGCTGCACATTGTTGGAGGTCGAGGTGTGTGGTGTTGAGTGTGTGCAGATGAGAGTTGTTGCCCGGCTAGACCCCTGCCTCCATGTTGGCCTTGGCTTACTGGCCGTGCTGATTGATTTGTGCTTGTGTAGGTGTGATGGTAGTTTGTTGCTCAGGACACATGACTGTGGCGCACAGTGTGAACGACATTTGGCTTTGTCATCACAGTGGTATTGTAATGCAGCCCAGGGTCACCACATTGTGGGGGCCCTGGGGGTAGTGCTGTGGTGTGTCTGTGTCTTGCTGTGTCAGTTGCTGTTCCTACGTGCCTGTGTGACATGTGTGATTTGTGCTCCGTCTCATCTGACAATGCCTGATTGCCCACATAGGGATTTGGATCCATGAGTTACCTTTGTGTGGCACTGTATGCACATCTGTATAATTGGTATTCAGGCCTCCTCATGTGTTGTGTGGTTGCCTGGGGACACTGGCACCCCCTCACCTGTTGTGTTTGATGTGCAGTGTGGGTCTGCCTGTTTGTGTTTGTGCATCTGCACCACTGCATTGGCATATCTTAGGTGTGCCATTGGCTGTATGTTGTTTGGTGTGTTTCCCCTGCTGTCCCTGGGACTCCTAGGTCATCAGTCAGCACAATGATCATGGTTTGTGTGTCCCATTGCTGCCATGGTATGGTATCTGTTCACCTCACATCTACAGTCTCCACAGGGTATTTGCATTTGTGTGCCCATTGGTGCAAATATGTGGGTCTGCATTCTGATGGTCACTTCTGTCATTGTGTCATTGATGAATGTTGACAGTGTCAGCCCCCATGGGTGTTGTTTGTCTGCACATGGCCAAGGTATGTCTTATTTGCACTGCAGTATTTGCCTCCCCCTATCTATGTTGCAATGGGACACATGCACTACTTTGCCACTGATGTCTTTTATGTTCTGTGAGCAGGAATCATCCATGCAGTTTGGCAGTTGCAGCTTTTTCTTTGTCAACACTTGCATTTTGGTCACTGTGATCATGGGGGTTTGGAGCCCATTGCCACAATGTTCAAAATGTGCTTCAGCTATGGACCACACACTTACCTTTTGGTCACTGTGATGATGGGGGTTTGGACCCCATTGCCACAATGTTCAAAATGTGCTTCAGCTATGGACCCCACACTTACCTTTTGGTCACTGTGATGATGGGGGTTTGGACCCCATTGCCACAATTTTCAAAATGTGCTTCAGCTATGGTCCCCACACTTACCTTTTGGTCACTGTGATGATGGGGGTTTGGACCCCATTGCCACAATGTTCAAAATGTGCTTCAGCTATGGACCCCACACTTACATTTTGGTCACTGTGATGATGGGGGTTTGGACCCCATTGCCACAATGTTCAAAATGTGCTTCAGCTATGGACCCCACACTTACCTTTTGGTCACTGTGATGATGGGGGTTTGGACCCCATTGCCACAATGTTCAAAATGTGCTTCAGCTATGGACCCCACACTTACCTTTTGGTCACTGTGATGATGGGGGTTTGGACCCCATTGCCACAATGTTCAAAATGTGCTTCAGCTATGGTCCCCACACTTACCTTTTGGTCACTGTGATGATGGGGTTTGGACCCCATTGCCACAATGTTCAAAATGTGCTTCAGCTATGGACCCCACACTTACATTTTGGTCACTGTGATGATGGGGGTTTGGACCCCATTGCCACAATGTTCAAAATGTGCTTCAGCTATGGACCCCACACTTACCTTTTGGTCACTGTGATGATGGGGGTTTGGACCCCATTGCCACAATGTTCAAAATGTGCTTCAGCTATGGACCCCACACTTACCTTTTGGTCACTGTGATGATGGGGGTTTGGACCCCATTGCCACAATGTTCAAAATGTGCTTCAGCTATGGACCCCACACTTACATTTTGGTCACTGTGATGATGGGGGTTTGGACCCCATTGCCACAATGTTAAAAATGTGCTTCAGCTATGGACCCCACACTTACATTTTGGTCACTGTGATGATGGGGGTTTGGAGCCCATTGCCACAATGGTCATGGCCTGCTTGCATTGTGGGGCCACACATATATGTGTGGCACATGTGATGGGGTCACATTGTATGTTCAAAGTCATGTTCAGTGTTGTAGGCATTTGGCACAGTCTACACACGCTTGTCATGGTGTTGGGGGATGTCTTTTCTTGCATTCCCTAGGTTGTGGTGTGCTGGTTGTGTCATGCATTGTCCATCCTATGTGTGGGGGTGGTGTTGGTGGTAGGCATCCAGCCCCCCTGGGTAGAGGTGGTAGTAGTGGTAGGCATCCAGCCCCCCCAGGGTAAGGGTGGTAGTAGTGGTGGGCATCCAGCCCCCTGGGTAAGGGTGGTAGTAGTGGTAGGCATCTGGCACCCCCTGGCTAAGGGTGGTAGTAGTGGTGGGCATCCAGCCCCCTGGCTAAGGGTGGTGGTAGTGGTGGGCATCCAGCCCCCTGGCTAAGGGTGGTAGTAGTGGTAGGCATCCAGCCCCCTGGGTAGAGGTGGTAGTAGTGGTGGGCATCCAGCCCCCTGGGTAAGGGTGGTAGTAGTGGTAGGCATCCAGCCCCCTGGGTAAGGGTGGTAGTAGTGGTGGGCATCCAGCCCCCCTGGGTAAGGGTGGTAGTAGTGGTAGGCATCCAGCCCCCTGGGTAGAGGTGGTAGTAGTGGTAGGCATCCAGCCCCCTGGCTAAGGGTGGTAGTAGTGGTAGGCATCCAGCCCCCCTGGGTAGAGGTGGTAGTAGTGGTAGGCATCCAGCCCCCTGGGTAAGGGTGGTAGTAGTGGTAGGCATCCAGCCCCCTTGGGTAAGGGTGGTAGTAGTGGTAGGCATCTGGCACCCCCTGGCTAAGGGTGGTAGTAGTGGTAGGCATCTGACACCCCCTGGGTAAGGGTGGTAGTAGTGATAGGCATCCAGCCCCCCTGGGTGAGGGTGGTAGTAGTGGTGGGCATCCAGCCCCCCCTGGGTAAGGGTGGTAGTGGTGGTGCGCATCCAGGCCCCTGTGGTGCTGCTGTTGCTGGTGTAAGTAAATTCTGCATCCCTCTGTGTGTGTGTGATGTGTCGTGTACGTGTTGTATGTTTTTGTGGTTGGTGTCTGACTTACCTTCTGCGCCGTACGCGTCCGTGCCTGTTCCGGTAGTAAATGTAGAATATTGGTACGATGGGACGAAGGGATTCATCGTTGGTTCGTCTCGTTCGTCTTTCTCGTTGCTTCCCGTCGTCCTCGTCGCTGGCGTGTTCGCCTCGTAGCCCTGGATCGTGTTGTGGCGCGAATCGGAGCTTATGTGCGCCTCTCCCGGAAGCTTTGACGTGCCGGACGTAGCGACGGGTTCGGCGCGTACGGAAAGCGCATCGTACTTGTTCGGCCGGACGGGGCTGCTTTTTCCCTTCCGTGTGACTCGATTCGGCGTTTCCGGATTCGCCTCAGTCGGAAAACAGGACCTGGATTGGGTGAGTACGACTCGGCCGGAATCTATGCTGTTGTGCGCATCGTACTTACTCGTTCGGAATGATGTACAGTTCGGTCGGGAAACAGGCATTCGCATGGCTTTTTTCCCGACCGAATGGTATTGGGTGCGCCTCCGACCGAGATCGGAATCGGCCCCTATGTCTTAAAGTGCAACATCTGCCAGCAGATGAAAGGCTCCACCGTAACACGCCCAGCACAGACACCATTACTAAAATCAGACAAACCACTCGCATGTGTGTATTTGGACCACTGCGGACCCCTACAATCGGATGGGGCCAAGAAATATATCATGATTGCAGTGGATTCCTGCTCTAGATTCCAATGGGTTTGGCCTCAGCGCTGCGCTGACGCTCGAACTGTTATAAAAGATTTGCGAGTCTTTATCGGCACATACGCAGTTGGCATGTTACATTCTGACCGTGGCCCGGCGTTTAGCTCTCGGGCTTACAAAGAGGCCATGGAAGGAATGGGCGTAGCATTGGGGTACTCCTCTCCATACCATCCTGAGGGAAATTCTATTGTGGAGAGGAAAAACCATGACTTAAAGCAATCTTCAACAGCTAGGGTATTAGGCATAGGCGGTAGATGGGTCGATCACTTATATGGGGTACAACGAGCCCTGAATAATCAGCCAAGAAGCTCTCTAGGGGGTGTCACTGCTTACGAGGTCCTATTTGGGACAAGAATGTGGGTACCTGATCTTGATTGTGAAGGCGCAGTGGTGGATGAAAAACCATTTGATATCCATGATCGTTTGGCTGTTTTACAGGATCTAAATGAATCCAGGACACAACAAAGCAACGTCCACTTAAAACAGACCGCCACTGAGGAAGTCAAGGCAGTAACGGCAAGACCTGTCTGGATCCCAAAAGTCGGGGATCTGGTCAGAGAGAAGATTGCAGACAAGAAAGAATTTGGGCCATCTTACAGAAAACCTGTACCGGTCCTAGCAATACAAGGCACAAGAACTGTACTTCTGCCGCCTCTTGCCGGGAAAAAGAAGAAAAGATTTGTCTCAATCGACTTAATCAAACCACACTATGTGGCCGATACTAAACAGTAGGCCTCGCGGACTCCACAGTAGCAGACGCCCTCCTCTCGCTACAATCCAAGAAGTTCAAACAGAAAGACTCATCACGTTTGAAGAGCCACCTGTACGGAATGAAGGACTAAGCAACAATGCTATGGAACTCGTTCCACTTTAACAAGAAGAAAATCAACTTAACAACCAAGTTGCAATCAGACCGACTACAGACGTCTACGTCAACGTGCCTCGTCAAGAGCAAAATCCAATTTCAACAAATCCCGATGCAATTCCAACAATTGATGGAACTGTTTCTGGCTATTTCATGAACTTTGATACGTTTTCACTGGATCCAAGCGAGCCGGAAACGACGCCAGCCAAAAATCACTCAAACAGAAACTCACTGACTTTTGAACTTTTTAGAAAGACTTACCTGGCGTCACCTTGGATTGAACTATGGTATATCACTGGGATTTTCTTTTTTTCTTTTCTGGCTAGGTTTAATTATAACTTTTAGTATGCTTATTAATGGACGATACCTCCAGCAGAGCTCTACAGCCCAAAGAGTCAATTTGATTTTAAAATCACACCAGTCTTCACATCGTGAACCAAGAGACTTGTCTTCAGTGAACATCACAGCAGTTCCTATACCAGACGGTATAGTATGGGACAAGATTGATTTCGATATTTTTGGTCCGACTGAACTTTTAAAGCTTAAACATGTATTTAAAACTTCTTTAAGTGATATCATTACCTCCAGTACATTTTCTGATGATTGGGACACTGAAACTGTAAACAATATAATGTCTGATTTAGAAAAAACTGCCGCATTTCAGAACAATGAATTGTTAGAAGGTACTTCAGACTATGATACATTGTACTGTTACCAACATTATGGTCATCATTTCTTGCACAAATCCATAACACCGAGAAATTTATTTGAATACCACCAGTGGGAACACTGCCCAACTCCTCCAAAAGGTAGTTCGCAAAATTTTGCACAGAAATTCAGATACTTTTCAGGGTTCAACACATCTGACCCAAAGTCATTTTATTACAAAGTGGCAACTACATCAGCACAGAAAATTATGTTGACTAACACCAAAAAGATTTACTCTGCTTCCTTTATGACCCACCAGGGAAAAAGGAACATGAACTACAAATCCCAGCATGCGAAGAAGGAGAAAAAAAACACCCACTGAAAGGAACCCACTGAGGGAAAAAGTACCATGAACTATCTATCCCAGCATGCATGGATACTAATGAGCATTCCACTAGAGGCAATAAAGAGCAATTTTGAAAATGAATTGTTGGTTCGTGCTAATTGTGTGGATGCCACGAGAGGAGCCTGATAACAAGGGCTTTGGCAGCCCGAAACGCGTAAGGCAGAAAAAATATTGTTGTTGGAATTGCAGGTTGCCTAAAATAATGGAACGACATGCTGTTGAGTGCAGCTTCGTCTGAGGACATTTTGGGTTTCATATTAACGAATGGCTGTCCAGCCGTGAAGCTCGCACCACCGCGCTGAAAAGAAAAGCGGGTCCGTGATTTGGACTGTCCATGTCACAACCGAACAGCAAGTCTTTTTTACTGAACTATGCAATGTACATCGGCAATCCCTCTGAGGGTTGAAAATAATATTAATTGACTCTTGGCATCTTTACACCCACCAGGGGAAAAGGAACATGAACTACAAATCCCAGCATGCAAAGAAGGAGAAATAAAACACCCACTGATGGGAACCCACTGAGGGGAAAAAGTACTATGAACTATCTATCCCGGCATGCTTGGACACTATTGAGCATTCCACTAGAGGCAATAAAGAGCAATTTTGAAAATGAATTGTTGGTTTGTGCTAAATGTGTGGATGCCACGAGAGGAGCCTGTGAACAAGGGCTTCGGCAGCCCGAAACGCGTAAGGCAGAAAAAATATTGTTGTTGGAATTGCAGGTTGCCTAAAAGAATGGAACGACATGCTGTCGAGTGCAGCTTCGTCTGAGGACATTTTGGGTTTCATATATATATATAGTCACTGAAAAAACAATAGGTTTCAGGGATATTATAGTTAGAAATTAGCATTTAAAAAACCTTAGAAATTTACTGAAAAAACCACAGGTTTCAGGGACGTTATAGTTAGTTGGACATTTCACTCATTCAAAACCAGAGAAATTCGGCCGTTATAGGTAGTTCAGCTAACTATAACTCGCGCCCCCGCAATGCACTGCTGATGACGTCACATATTACATCATTCATGACATGGTCAGTGACATCACTGAAGACATCACTGATGACATCTCAAATGACAACACTGATGACATCACTGATGACATCACTGATGACATCATCCAGTGACTGTGTGTTTCTGTAAAGTTTAAATATGTTTTATATATATATAGGCCAAGGTGTATTGAAGAATGAGTGGGTGTATAAGTGTCTGAATGGAAGATTTAGTAGGTGCGTGACTGACTGTATAAGTGAGTGATTAAATGTGTCTTACTGAATGCATGGGTTAGTGACTGATACAGACATTCACACAGTTTAGTTTGTCAGAGGGTGTGTAAACGGTTGCATGGGTTGGTGAGTAGCTAAATGAGGGTCTATATGGGTTATTGATTGGTTGTCTGAGTAGCTGTATGGGTGCCTGAGTGTCTGTGTGGGTGGTTGAGGGGTGTGACTCTGTGCATAGATGTGTGAGTGGGTGATTCACTGGGTGTATGGGTTCAAGAGTGCATCTGTGAAGGGCTGTTTGGGTGGGTGAGTGTGTGTATGGGTGTGTTGGTGAGTGAATGGATGTCTCAGTGTGAGTAACTGCATATGTGAAAGGCAGTATATGTGAGTGTTGGAGTATATAAATGGCTATATGTGAGAGTGAGTGATTGTGAGAGTGGCTGTATGGATGAGTGTGTGCTTGTATTAGTTATTGTATAAGAGTGTAAGTATGTGTTAGTATATGTTTGAAAAAGTGAGGTGGTGTGTGTATAACTGTATAGGTGAGTAAATGGGAGTGTGATTGATTCTTTGCATGACTGACTAGTTGTGTGAGTAACTCTATGGATGAGTGGCGGTGTGTGAGTGTCTGTATAGATATGTGAGTGCATATGATAGTGCCGTATTGATGGTTGATTGCATGTGTGAGTGACTGTATGGGTGAATGAGTGGATGTGTGTGTAGACTAGGTGGGCGGAATTTGCGTAGTCGTGCTACGCAAAGCTCGGCGAAATGGTAAAAAATCTCCGCGAGCACGCAAACGTTCCGCGAACATGCGGAATTGCTTGTTCCGCCCGTTCGTGATGCTTTTTTCCTGTTCGCGAACGCTGTTTGCGTGCTTGGGTAGAAATATCTCGCAAACACGCATTTTGAAATCGCGAACAAGCAAAAATTCCGCGAAGCCGCGGATCGCGGAATTTTTGGTAATTTTGTGTTTTCCGCGGAACGCAAAATTACCCAAATTACCCAAATTCCGCGAGCGGAACGGAATTTACCGCCCAGGCCTAGTGTAGACCTAGGTTTTAGTGAGTGGGTATGTACTAACTGGTATTGGTGTGTCTATGGTTTCGAAAATGGCAGTCTGTATTTTAGAGTGGGCGTATCAAAGGTTATATTAGGGTATGAGGAGGTGCATCAGATTATCACGTGGATGATGTCATCAGTGATGTCATCAGTGATGTCATTTGAGATGTCATCAGAGATGTCATCAGTGATGTCACTGACGATGTCATGAATGATGTAATATGTGATGTCATCAGCAGTGCATTACGGGCGTGAGTTATAGTTAGCTGAACTAACTATAACAGCCGAATTTCTCTGGTTTTGTCACGAGTGAAATGTCCAACTAACTATAACGTCCCTGAAACCTGTGGTTTTTTCAGTGAATTCCTAAGGTTTTTAAATGCTAATTTCTAACTATAATGTCCCTGAAACCTATGGTTTTTTCAGTGAATTTCAAAGGTTTTTAAATGCTAATTTCTACCTATAACGTCCCTGAAACCTGTGGTTTTTCAGTGAATTTCAAAGGTTTTTAAATGCTAATTTCTAACTATGCCTACAGAGGTAGGACATGTGCAGAAAGAGGAAGAAAGGCGCAGAAAGAAGCAAGAGAAATGCAGAGAGGCAACAGAAGTCCAGAAAGACGAAGAAAGGTGTAGAAAGAAGCAAGAGATGTGCACAAAGAACCAACAGAGGAGCAGAAAGAGGCCTTGTTGCAAAGTCATCCTGTGCCCCCAACGTTTTGCTGACGGGTACTGGTGTTAACTGACTAAGACTAACCAGGCCCGGAGCCAGTGCTATGCTGAAAGACACTTAGAATACAGTGAAAACACCTACATACACAAGGGTACACTATGGGTTGGGGTACCCCTGTGATTGGTATGACCTCCCTTGTATGGCCCTAGTACATAATAAGGCAGGGGGATTAAAACTACCTCTAACTAAGAGGTGCAGAAGGAGGCAAGAGAAGTGCAGAAAGAAGCAACAGTGGTGTCGAAAGAGGCAAGAGTGGTACAGAAAAAAGCAAGTGAAGTGCAGGAAGAGGCAAGTGAGGTGCAGAAAGAAGCAAGCGCAGTGCAGAAAGTACCAACAGAGGTGTAAAAAGAGGCAAAAGGGGTACAGAAAGGGTTAGGAGAGGTGCACAAAGAGGCAAGAGAGGTACAGAAAGAGGCAGGAGGGGTGCAGAAAGAAGGAAGAGAAGTGCAGAAAGAGGCAAGTAAGGTGCAGATAGAAGCAAGAGCAGTGCAGAAAGAACCAACAGAGATGCAGAAAGAGGGAAGAGGGGTGGAGAGAGAGGCAAGAGGGGTGTAGAAAAAGGTAGGAGGGGTGCACAAAGAGGCAATAGAGGTGCAGAAAGAGGCAAGAGAGATGCAGAAACAGGCAGGAAAGGTGCAGAAAGAGGAAACAGGGGTGCAGATAGAGGCAAGAGAGGTACAGAAAGAGAAAAGGAATGTATGACAGAATATCGACGGACAGAAAATCGACCTGCAAAAATATCGACACAGAAATATAGAAGTCAAAAATATCAAAGTCCAATCTACATAAAGGTAAGTACAAAAATATCGAGAAAAAAAATAAAGTTGTCAAAAATATCGAAGTTAAAAATATCGTTTTTTTAATGTTTTAATAATAATGTAAAATTAAGTAAATAATACATATAATTAAAAGAAATATAGTTAAAAATATTAAAAGATATTTAAAAATAATAACTAATACATTAAGGGGCCCATTACGATGGCGGGCGGAAGCACAACCGCCGTGCTGGCGGATGCAAAAACCACCAGTTACCGCCGGCACGCAGCAGTCCACACGCCCGCACAATTACGATGCGAAAAGTAGGCCAAACACCGCCGGCAAGCCAGCAACACCGTCCGCCATCAAAGTGCGCCCGTAAACGTAGCGGCGCAGCCCAACTGACACACACCGTCCGACGAAACACGCCCCGCCCGGCGCATAAATTACGATGCCGCAAACAAACGGCTCCCACGGCTAAGAGACACCGCACGTGAAAGAGAGGCGGTAACACGGACGCAGAGCACGGACAACGAAGAAGCGGCACCCCGGGCATGAATCCAGCACTGCAGGCCCTTCCCATGCTTCTGCTGATGCACCACCAAGGACGCAACGTACCGCGGAGACGCAGGTAGGCACACACACAACAAGTGCACGCAAACAGCGCACACAGTGCAAGGGCGGAAAAGCGGACAACCCCCACCAGCGCGTGTACACTACACATCCACCATTGCATCCACATATGACACACAGGCCAAATCCTAACATCGCGGAACACATGTGTACACACCACCTGGGACTAGGAACCAACCACCCCGTCACGGCCACAAAGCGCCGATGACGCCGCCACACATGCGCACAACGCAGAGGCCAACCGCAGCGCCATGCATGCGTCGCACACAGACACAGGGACACAACCAAGCAGCACACACATCAGCCCCACCCCGAACGCACATGACACGTGACAGGCCTGCCACAGACATGTCCCCAACGCCCAATTCACGGACAACACCCAACGCCACACAACCGACGCACACATGTCAGTGAAGTCACGCAACAGCAGGACACACCCCAGTGTAACAAACATGGCGAAGCACACAGCGGCGGCAACACCAACTAGGAGAAGCAGGGCTCCCTTCGGGAAGAGGAACGCCAGTACCACACTGAAAAACCCATACCACCCTGCACATATGAACAAGACACATGAAACGGAACACCAAAGAGCCCGGGACCGACAACAGGTGGCCCAAGAATAACATCCACACACAAGGCCCAACGCAGAGCGGAAAGGCAGGCTGCCGCCTACACAAGGGAGAGCAGACAGCACTGAATGACCTTCCATTCCAACTCCGAAACCACAGCCCTACGACAGAAGCCGGTGAATACAGCCATTGTCCAAGAATAGACCAACACAGGCATGCCGAGGAGACCGACCACAGGGCAGATAGCGCATATCACAGAAGCACACAACGGACGGGGAAGAAAGAAGAAAACACTCCCCATGTCGGCCACATGCAAGTTAATTGGAAGGAGTCACACAGCACTGACCTTGAACTGTCTGAGAAGCATGTGGGAAGAGGGACCGTGTCCTCCAAACAAGCCAACAGAACACAAGTCCTGTCTCCCTACGACTACACAGAGCTCACAGCAACCCCGGAGCGTGCACATTGCAGACTGCACACACAGCCGGAGCACGCCACCTCAACGAACCGCTGCGAAATGGCAACCGCAACACACCTACCCAACTACGCCGAACAGCTCAAGCTGTACAAAACCAACACGATACATACATTGGGATGCGATCTCCTGTCCCTGCTGAACGTAAGTTACCGACTGACTTACCGCATCACATTGTTCAGCTGCGTCATGCCCGTCTTCT